>BQNB010034168.1:32107-46762 GCA_026074375.1 Tanacetum coccineum
AAATATCTTCTTGCCAAGCAAGATGCTAAACCGAGATTGCTTCGGTGGATTCTTCTACTCCAAGAATTTAATGTCATTATTCGTGATAAAAAAAGAGCGGAGAATCTTGCCGCCGACCACTTATCAATAACAAAATTAAATAACATTCAGGGTTGTCTCCCGGGAAGCACTTTTGTTTACAGCGAAGTCTTTAAGTTAGACTTTTCTTCAGCCTCCTTTTTACGTTGCTCTAGTCACCATCCATCCTTCGTCCATCATATGAAAGATTTCTTGATACGTACGGCATGCATTATTGCTTGTTCCTGCTAGATTGATATGTGCTTAAACACATATCATTTATTTCTTATTGTTAAGCTAAAAAGACCAATAATGAACCAAAAATACATAGTATATATGTGTTTTGTTAATTGTGTCTTGCAGGTAACGGATATATCATTAATGGACAAAAATAAAGCAAAACGGACAAAACCAAGCACGGGAATGGAAAGAGCATGAGAATACAAAGCCGTAGGCATATACATCCTTAATGGGCCAACCCGTACCCATTTTATTGGGCCGGGTCAACCCATTAACATTGTATTTATATAAACCTTAGCCTTTTAAATTACAAATCAAAATCCAATTCATACATAACCTGGCCAAGTCAAGCCCAACATCCCAACCCAGTCAAAGCCCACTTATATAACCCGGGTCAAAGATATAAACACGAGTTAAAACAAAAATTCACTGTTCATCTCTTTCACTCTTTCCCTCCATCATTTTCATTTTTACACAAGAACAACTCACACAGGGTAAAACCAACTCTCACCCACACGCTCTCCATTATACTTCTAGAAGACCTCTATCACCCTCTGACTGGCTAGTGATGCGTGGATGAAATCAAGGGCTCAAGATGATTGATTGAAGGCGGTTACAAATTAAGGGCTAGGATTGGATGATGAAGGACGCTCCTGAGAGCCTAGAAGCTTCCCTTGTCAACTATAAATAAAAGGCAAACCACATAGTGTAATCCATCTAGCTTAGGAGTAGGAGTAGTGTAGGTAGCTTATTTTTAGCTTATTTCATTGTATTTTCTTTCAAAGCTTTGTAACTCTTTTAGTATTAATAAAATCTAGTTTTCATTTAAACTTGTGCTTAAATTTTGTTTTACTTTTATGAAATTTCAGCTTATAATGTGCTTAGACATCACTTAAGATACAATAAGCTCTACTTACTGTCTAAGCTACTTGACTCTAAATTCCACCCTCAAAATTGCCTCAGCTTATTATTGGAAGATAAGCCGGATTTAGATGGGCTTATGGAACCTTACTAGCTTGTGCAAACAAGTTAGAGCTTGTAGATTTAAGCTCCTTTGAGCATTTCTGATTCTTGTTTGAGCTAGGATCAAGGTACACTTCTTTTACTTTATTTATAGCTTAATTACTATTTATGCTTATCTTAGCTTATTATTTGCTTATTTCCTTCTTATATGTTCTTATTTTATCTCATGCTAGCTTAAAATGTCTTAAATTTCAAGTTTACATAATTAGAATTAATTTAGTTTATGTTTTGAATAAAATTGCTCATTAAGCAGTAGAAGTAGCTTATTAGTGTAACTTGATGTTGAGTGCTTATTTTACCTTAGTTAATGCTTATTTGTCTTTAATATGCTTAGAACTTAATCTGTTTTAGGATTTCATAGCTTAATTTGTTCTGTTTTGGTTTAAAAAAAGGCTTTTAGAGATTTAAAATGATGTTTAGGTTAAGAATGTTTAACATGGAAAATTAGTGTGTAAACGGTTTTGGCAAACAAATTAGTTATGATAAGCTTTTATATAGTCTAAATATTAGTTTTCATTATATTTTAGAAATTGATAATCTTAGCTGCAAGTAGACAGATAGAAATACCAAAAACAGCATAAACTGCCTAGTTCAGATCTTGTTTCTAGCTTATTCTTAGGGTCATTTTGCTTGTTTAATTTTAGTGTTCAAAAACTAGTTTCATATGCATCATTACAAGTCTAGTTTAAGTGCATGAGCTGTGGAAAAACCTTTTTAGCATTTTAGATTAAAAAACAGTCAAGTAGTTTGAGTATTTGAAAGGTTTGAAATTGCAGAATCAATAGAGGTTAGATGTCCTAGCGCTTAGTTTTTGATTAACTTGGTTGTTTTTCTGTGCTTATTTATGTTAGGGTTCACATTCTTTTTTGCAATGTTTGTAGTTTGTATCAAAATGTTTTAGAAAGTTCTAATCTTAGCTGCAAATTGACAGATAGAAATACCAAAAACAGCAAAAACTGCCTAGTTCGGATCTTGTTTCTAGCTTATTCTTAGGGTCATTTTGCTTGTTTCTTGTTTATTTGTGTTTATTAAGTCCCACTCTTCATCTGTTTTCAGCTTTTAGCTTTTTATATAAGCTTATAAGCTAGGGAAATAAGCTGTAAAAGTGGGGCTTAAGGCTGATTAGCCTCTTTTGTTCAAACTGTCTTAATAGCTTTTTGAAGCTTTTCAGTTTAAAACCTTAGCTTATTTATAGTTTAATGAGTTTATTAAGCCTAGGGTTAGATATGTTTCAGCTTATTTAGTGTGTTCATAGTTGCCTTTTTAGTCTAAATCATGACGCATAGCTCAATTTTCAGCTTTATTTCTTCCAAGTCATTAAAAACCTCAAAATCTCTGTCACATTTAAAGTAAGCTTTTTCTAGCTTATAAAATAAGTTTCAGTTCTCTCTAAAGTTCACTTCATTATAAGTGCTTATTGTTTGTTTGTTTTAATAAGTGTTTTCAAACAGATAATTTAAATTTTTTTCTTCGAAAAAGCGGAAGGTCCAGGACTCGGAATCCTGTGACACTTGCCTTTCACACAACACCAATGCCTTTACCAGTAGCGCCACTTGGTACTTTTCTGTTATAACTCCTTTTCCATTGTCCGTTTGATGCACGTTATTCACGTTGTTTTTCTTGCTTATTTGATTAATTGCTTAATAACTGCTTATTCTTTCAGCCAAATTTCTAGTTTTCATTTTTCATAGATTTTAAATAAGTCAAAGTATTTTTTATGAATTTTCCAGATTTTTATAATTAGTTTACTATTTTTAATATTTTATTTAGATTAAATCTGTTTTTAATTCATAAAAAAAATATAATTTCTTTTTCAAAAATTGTTTTAATACATTTAGGTTTTATAAATTTTCAATTTGAGTTTTTAGAGTTTTAATTTGTCTTAATTAGTTTGTTTTAGTGTGCCTTAATTGTTTTTTTAATGTCGTTAAGTTTTTTTTAATTTGCCTTAATTATTAGTTTAGCTTGCCTTTATTTACTTTCCCATTGCATTAGTAGATTTAGAATCCAAAATCAAATCTTTTATGACATTCAAGCTCGATTCCCGACATAATCGTGAATTTTCATTCACCTCTCACCAAGGAGAACGATACCCGTGTTGATTACTTATTATTTTTTCCTAAGAATAATTTGTATGATACTTTGCTTACGTGTATGTATTTTATTATATATATTATATATATTTGAGGGTTATTTGTTTGATACGTATAAAAACGAATATCAAAATGGCTCCGTTGCCGGGGAGAGGTGTAGCAATTTTTACAGGATTGTTCGTGTTCGAGCCTTGAAGATCCTTTCCCCGTGAAAGTTTTCGGTTTATTTTATATAAAAATACAAAAATATTTTACACTTCTATTCTTATTTTCTTTTATTTTAATATTGAAAATAACCGTTTGTTAATTGTCGTTTCGGCTCATCTTTAGTTAACAAACTATAAGAGAGGTATAAGGAGGGTCGATCCTACGAACTTCGACTCGAAAGGAGAAGGTTTTTAAAACGCTTCGCGCTTACCCGCTCCTCCGCTTCTTTGTGCATTTTCTAAAGAGCTACCGTGCACTTTTAACTTTCGGTTACCAAAAATATTTTCCTTTCTTATTATTTCTTTTCCTTATGTATTTTCTAAAAAATCTATAAATACTCTTCTTTATCATCTTATTCGTTTAATTCTTATTTTCTTTACCTTCTTATCTGATAATTCTTCAACATGTCTTGGTTTTCAAGATGCTCGTGGTGTGGAGGTCCGTTTAACGGTGGAAATTGTCGGCGTTGTACCAATGTGAGTTTCGGAGATGAGTTTGTCCGTAGCCCCGATCCCATTTTAAATGATGAAACACCCGATTTTACCTACCCACCTCCACAACCCCAAACATCTTCGCTCGACCAATTTCATTGTTTTCATTGTAAAGATCCGTTAGAAGATGGTGTACGTTGTCAACAGTGTACATGTGTGAGGTGTGGATATTATCTTGGAGAAGGATTTTGTTCATTTTGCAATTCTGACGCTAGAAATTCATTCGTTTATGATTCAAATCCGAATTCTTTCAATGATCCTCCAAATGTTTTCCCCCACCCTCCACAACCTCAGTACGAGACATACTCGTGCGAGTTATGTGGAAATAATTCTCACCATGGTTATGATTGTCCACCACGGTTCTCGCTTGTCTATGAGCAGGAACCGAGCTACAATCAAAACTTTAGTGATAATTATTATCCACAAAATTCAGCGAGTTTTCCACAACAATATCTTTGCTGTGAGAACTGTGGGGGTCCTCATGAAAGTTTTCAATGTCAACCGATGAATCAAAACCACTTTGAGCATAATTCTAACTATTCTGGTTTTGAACAACCCCCGCAGTATTCCATTGATCATCAAGAAGACCTTAATCAGCAAAGGATAAGTGATGTGCACATTAGATGGGATAAAATAGAAGAGTCACTTCTCAACATGCTGCAATCATTTTGTGAAGTGGTAATTCAACAAAAGCATACAGCTAGCATCGATCAATCACCTCTTCAAGAAATGAGTATCCAAGAAATGGAGGATCTGAAGCAGCATTATTTAGATGAAATGTTAACTTTAAGTAATGACTTACAGATTAAAGATTATCGTAATGAGAAAATAGATATTCGTTTTAGAAGGGAATGTGAAAGCATGATTGATGAGCTTAAAGGTAAATTCAATGGAATGAGTATTGAGATTAATAAAAAGAAAGAGCTTCAGCATCTAGAGCAGGTGGCTAATCTTAATACTTATCCTTCGCAACGTTTCAAATCTTTTTGCTATGATGACGATGATGACTATGATTAAGAGGAGAGTACTATTCCTTTAAATGAAATTGTTTCTCAAATACCTCCATTTATTGCAATCACACCCGTTTTACCGACTTTGGAGCTCGAGGACTCTCTCATCATGGGGAATGAAGAATTTAGCACTATTCCTGAAAAGGAATCGGACGAATTCATAAAGTCTAGTGTTGAGGACCTTGTTCCAATCCCAAGTGAGTCTGAGGATACATCCGGGAGTGATAGTGATTTACCTTCGTGTGATGATTTTCTCCCATTAATGTTTATGAGGAAAAATTCGTAACTTTTTCTAATCCTCTCTTCGATTTAAATGATGATTTTACCTCTAGTGATAACGAGTCACTATCCGATGAGGACGTTCCGGAAGATAATGTTAAAATTTATTCGAACCCACTTTTTGAATTCGATGACGAATACATCTCTAGTGACGTAGATCCTCTTTTTGATGAGGTGTTAGAGAACATCGAGAGTAAGGATTCTTATGTTTCTAACCTTGATGAACCGGCTTTGTTAGTCACACCTCTTTCCGATGCTAATGAGGATGAGTGTTTCGACCCAGGAGGCAAAATTGATGAGATCGATGTTTTTTTAGATATTGATGTTTCTACGGATATTGAGGACGGTTATCATGATTCGGAGGGATATATAATCTATCTTGAGAGTTTTCTATTTGATGACATTATCCCTAATCTCCATCCCGATGTGTTTTTAGATCATGACCCGAAGAACTTAAAGGATGGACCTGATAATGAAGATTTGAAGAGGATGAACAAAGTTTTCGACCCCGGGATTAGGGAGAAATTTTTTTCTCTAACATATGTGAGATTATCCTTTGAGGATCGCCATTATCTTTTCCTCACATATGTTATCCGTATCTTCCTTCCTTATCTTACTTATTCGATGGATTCTTCTCTTCCTCTCTCCTCCGGGAGTGAAGACAGCATTTTTGACCCTGGCATTTCCGTTTTTAGTCTTGAACCGGTGGCATCTCATCGGAGTGGAACTTTCATGTGCTTCAATGTTTATCCAAACATCGTGAATGACATTCCTATCTTAGATGTTCCTTATCTCCATTTCTATCCCACTTGACCAGCTCAAGTATGGGAGATCGAGTCAGGCTCAAGACTCGGTTAACAAAAATAAGCGCTTCATGGGTGGCAACCCATGCTTATCCTTAGTAGTAGTATATTAGTATAATATTTATGAATAAGTGTGATGTGAAGAGGCTCGCCTCTTACTTTCTCGTCTTTCGTGTTTTGTGTTTTATGTCCAGGATTGCCCGGATTATGAAGACTCTCGTGCTCATGGTTTTGTCCATCGTCCACTCGATCTTTAATCCTTCACATGCTTATATACGGGAATTCGATATCCTAGATCTTATTGATTTAACGTTTATCTATTAGCATAATTAATAAACGGCTTTAGATTTGCGTAGAGACCCCATAACCCCTAATATTTGATTATTGCCCTTGAAATATAGAGTATGGGGGTGACAGTCTCAACATATAGGACCAATGTGATAGTTCTAGTATGGAGGTGGGGGGATCTTTCGGATTATATCCTATACCGATTGCAGTTGCCTTGTCTGTCATTTAACACAACACCCGTTATAACCACCAAAAATAGTAAAAATATGTGATTTTAGGCCAAAATTTAAAAAATTTCAAAAATAAAATAAGTGTTTTGACACGTAGTTTTGTCTTCTTGAGCATAAATTTTGACTTGATCGAGCATGTTGAGCTCTAGCTTGCCCCTTAACTTATATAGATTTAAGCTTTTGCTACTCTTTTATACAAGAAGCTTTAAAAAGCGAATTCTAGCTTGAAAAAGCCAAGAGTTTGCAAGTTTCCATAACATACTTTAAATATGCAAAGCTTGTTTTATTAGACTAAGCATTCACGGATCTTTTTAGTAAATATTTTAAATTTGCGAAGAACAAAAAATGATAGAGTTTTATATAAGCTAGATGCTAAACATAGAGTAGTTAGAACTCTTTAGAGCTCATAGAGGTTAATTGTGGCTTTTTGCTCCCATCAGCTTAATACATGTTATATAATTGTTGAATAAATAAAGTTTCTTTGGTTTTTGCGATTCTTAGTTTAAATCACTTCGTAGAGATTCCTTTTGGTGAAAGTAAGGTACACATCGAGGTTTTGTCAGTGTTGTGGGGAAATAGGCTACCGATTCCTGATGGCTCGCTACCATTGTCTAGGTAGTTAAAAGACCACAGGACTTGAAATTTGGCTAATAATATTAATAATAAATAAACCGAAGCCGAAATAAGACTTCTGGATCATGGTCGGCTCGCATACCGATGTGAAAGTTATTTAAAGGGTGGAGGTATGAATAATAATAAGAACTGTGGGCTGATAAAAGTTTACTGTCTCTGGTCGGTTCGCTGCCGATGTGGCAGTCTTCAAAAGAAGGCCCATAGTAAGAATAATAAATCCGAGACTGATAAAAGTTTGTTGCATCTGGTCGGTTCGCTGCCGATGTTGCAGCTTTCAAAAAGGTCGAGGAAATCACCGAGGTCGAAATAAAACTCCTGGACCATGGTCGGCTCGTATACCGATGTGGCAGTTGTTTAAAGGATCGTGGTTTAATAATGTTGCAATAATATTAATAATAAGAATAAAGCCAAATTTCGACTCCGGGGTTATCTAAATAAAGCCTTCTGACTCCTGGTAATTCTAGTTGAGTTGTGTTCCGGATGAAATATATATGATAACCCCTAAATCATAAGGCTGAAATAAAGAACCTTAAATGGACCTTATTCTCACCATAATCGTCTCTTTAGTGGAATGGATATCAAACAGAATTATGGTCTAAAAACCAACCGGTTTTACTTTAAATGAATAAATGGTGTGGGGGGGGGGGGGGGGGGGGGGGGGAAAAAAAAAAAAAAGGCATTAATTTATTTATCACCAATAATAATAATAAGATCTTTAGAGGATTTAGGAATAAGGGAGCGAAAAGTAGCTATGCATACACAATTAGCATTTATGAGTAGTGTTAGCATTTTAACTTGTATTTAACAATGATTTCGTTTTTAAGCTGGTTTGGGGCGGGTGAAAAATCGAGGACGATGAATTTATCCTTTTAGTGTTTCTTGTTCCGTGATCCTTAAAGTTATGATATGTATGAATGATAATAATAAATGCATAAAAATGGTAAAACGGGGGGCTTTTTAAAACTAGTAATTTCTTAATCCCCTTAGATGGACACTTAGCTACTTTTCGATGTAATTAGTCGAAGGGGGGTTGAAATTTTTAGTTTTCTAAGTGTGTATTTATGACGTTACGTGAGAACACGGCAATAGCGTAGTATGGGGGATTTTGATATGTGCTTAAACACATATCATTTATTTCTTATTATTAAGCTAAAAAGACCAATAATGAACCAAAAATACATATTATATGTGTGTTTTGTTAATTGTGTCTTGCAGATAACGGATATATCATTAATGGACAAAAATAAAGCAAAACGGACAAAACCAAGCACAGGAATGGAAAGAGCGTGAGAATACGAAACCATAGGCATATACATCCTTAATGGGCCAACCTGTACCCATTTTATTGGGCCGGGTCAGCCCATTAACATTGTATTTATATAAACATTAGCCTTTTAAATAACAAATCAAAATCCAATTCATACATAACCTAGCCCAAGTCAAGCCCAACATCCCAACCCAGTCAAAGCCCACTTATATAACCCGGGTCAAAGATATAAACACGAGTTAAAACAAAAATTTACTGTTCATCTCTTTCACTCTTTCCCTCCCTCGTTTTCATTTTTACACAAGAACAACTCACACAGGGTAAAACCAACTCTCACCCACACGCTCTCCACTATACTTCTAGAAGACATCTGACACTTGGGAAGCCACGTTGGCAATCCCAAGCACTCTGATTGGCTAGTGATGTGTGGATGAAATCAAGGGCTCAAGATGATTGATTGAAGGCGGTTACAAATTAAGTGCTAGGATTGGATGATAAAGGACGCTCCTGAGATCCTAGAAGCTTCCCTTGCCAACTATAAATAGAAGGCAAACCACACAGTGTAATTGGTATGTGCTTAATCACACATACCATTTTCCATTAAAAACGGACTTAAATGACTAAAAACGTACCAAAAATACATTGTATTTGTATGTTTTGCATTTGTATTGTGCAGGAAACGGATATCAAACAAAATGACAAAAAAGAAAAGCCAAAAACGACAAACCAAGCACTGGAAGGTGAAAAGTGCAAAGACCAAAATTCGAAGCCAAAGATCAAGTCAAAGTCCGAACAGACCAACAGTAAAGTCAACCCCGAAAAAAGTCTAAAGTCAATATGAAAGGAAAATACAACATGAGGGACTAAAATTGCCAAAACCTCAGTTGTATTACAGGGGCTGAAATTGCAATACCTGGGTGAAGTATAACTTAAGGCCCGCAGTTATCGCCAAACCCCTAAGTTGTGTATCATAAAAGGGGATGGAGGGGAGTAAAAGAGAAGGATTGGCAAAATGTCAACCTACCCAAAACCATCTTTCCTTTTCTTCCTCTTCCTGCCCAAGACAAAACCCCCCAGATACAACTCACGGGTGCCCTATCACTTTCTTACCCTGGCAACCATCTACAACCCGTAGGGATAAGACTGAAATATGGTAAAATAACATATCCTTTATACCTAAAAAGGACCGAATTACAAAACACCAAAACATACCAAAATGGCAAAAAATATTCTTATATTAGTGTTTTGTGTGTACAGTACGGATAAGGGGTACCTAAAATATCAAGAAAACATTCAAAAACGAGCTAGCCCGGACACGAGAATCAGAAGATACCAAAGCGAAGCTCCAAAAGCCCAAGTCCTTTGCCAAATTTCCTTTTATAACATCTCCAGGACCAGATCTTGCTATTTTCCCGAAAGATCTATATAACTTAAAAAGAGGAAACGAAAGAGAGGGGCCAAATGTGTTAACTTCCCAAACTCTAACAGTTTTAACTGTCGAAAAAGGAGCGGGAACCCCTTTTACTATTCATCCGTCTCTTCATTTCACCCCCATGGTAAAACAAGGGGCAAATCAAAATTAGAGGGGTGATAAGATCAAATTCAAGAGGTCTACAATCACAAAACCCTAGGGTCAATCAGTCCTTTATTATCAAAGGAGTCATAAAGAAAGCCACGACCAACAATTAAAGAAGCACAAGTTTATGTGGGTTTTTGTGCTAATTTACTCACAAAACTAACAAAACGACACATCAAGGGAATGACACGGACCTTGGCGATCCTTGAGATAACACCACATCTTGATCAAACGGCAAACAATGATGTATCAAATAAAGGAAACAATGGATTGGCCAGAATAAATTTTGGAGAGCAAGGCAGAGGACCTAGAAGCATCAGCTTGTGCACCAATAAAAAAGACCTACGACTTTCTCACACTAACACACATCATAGTTTTTTACGTTGATTTTTATCAAGCTTTTTAGACGACATTTTTAGTCTATCTTTAATTTGTATCTTTCTTAAATGTAATTTCCTTTTTCAAGTATTGTAATCAGCTTCTTCAGTTAATAAAATTCAGTTTTTAATGTTTTAAATCTCGTTTTCTAAACTTTCATTTAAAGTCATAAGCTCTCTTATTAAGCCAAATTGTTTCAATAAGCTCATATTAAGCTCTTTCAGTCTATAAGCTGAAATAGAGCTGTTTGAATTCAGTATTAACCTTATCTAAACCTTAAATCAGTTTAATCTCATATGGATCTTATTGTATCTAAGCTTTTGGAAGGGGATCTTACCTTGGAAGAGATCCCAAGGACTTTTACTCTAGCTTATTACTAAGCTAGAGAGCTTGTAGCTGCCTTAATTGGTACCTTTTGTTTAGCTAAAGGATTAAGTAAGTTTCTCTTTTCATTAATCTCTAATTTCAGTTTTAAATTGCTTAGATATAGTTCCTATGCTTAATATTGCTTATTTGCTTATTCCTCTTGCTTATTAATGTTTAAATGTCTCTTCTAGTGCTATTTAGTTGTTTGTCTTCATCTGATTTTGTTTAAGTAGTTATAGATTTTTAGTTGTCAATTTCTGTCATAAAAACTCATAAAATCCAAAAATATTAGTTTAATTAGTTAAAATCTTAGAATCTTACTTATTCAGTTGTTTAAGTTGGTTTTAAGCTAGTTTTCATCTGGTATTCAGTACTTGTTCATTAGATTTCTTTTAAAAAGTTTTTCTCAATCCTGTCAAAATGATAAAGGAGTGTTTGGTTTAAGTGTTCTCTCAATTTGCACTAGCAGTATTAACATAAGTTAATACTGCTTACTCTTTACACTACCAGTACTAACATAAGTTAGTACTGCTAAGCATTTACACTACCAGTACTAACCTCAGTTAGTACTGTTAGCTTAGATTTTGATTTTTCAAATTTAGTAGGATTAAGTTTAAGATTTAGTCATAGCTTATTATGAATTTAGTTTAAGTTTTATAGCTTATTTCGCCACTTATTTTGTTTTCAAAAGTCAAATTACACTAGCAGTACTTTCACTTTGAAAGATACTTGCTGAACTTTACACTAGCAGTACTGAACCACATTAGGTACTCTGCTGTGTTCTTAGCTTAATCTAGAACAGTAATTTTAGGATTTAGCTTATAAAATTCAGTAGGATTTAAGTTTTCATATAGCTTTATACATTCTAAGTCTTGATTTGCAATTTCTAGCTTATTTCCTTAGTTTAATTTAGCTGTCAAAAGTCATAAAATCCTGAAAAATACAAAAACAGTACTTAGAATCTTAGGATTTAAATTTGTTCATTTAGCTTATAAGTCTAGATTTAATAGCTTAAATAGATGAATTATAAGTAGATTAAGTTGTCCTTTAAGTTTTAGAGTCCAGTTTAGCTTATTAAGTTTTCTAGCTTATTTGAAGTTTGTGTTTCCTTGCTTATTTCCTGAGTTTGCCTGTTTCATGCTTAATTTCAGTAGTTTAAGAGCTCTTCTAGCTTAGTTTTCTTTGCAATTTTAGATTAAGCACATCATAAGCTTTTTAGATCACTTTTTCCTTTTTAGATTTAAGCTTAATTTGAGCATTTTAGGGCTGTTTAGGTAAAGATAAGCTCAAAACCTCACTTTCTGTAATCAGTTTAGAAATAAGCTCTTATTGAGCTTATTTGAGATTTTCAGCCCTAGTAACCTTTATTAATTTTGTTCCATTTAGCTTCCTCTACAACTTTGCTTCTTTGAGTTTTTCATTTTAAGCACTTTTCAAACTTCACCTTAATTCGGGTCTTAGTTCGCGATCGGGGTAGATTCTCAGGGTAGATAGTGTAACTTTTCAATTTAGTTGTTTACTAAGTGAGTCCCTCCGTTAGTTGTTAAGTTTCCCCGTTAGTTCTTAAATCTTTGCATCATTAGTCCTTAGTTAAGTAGTTAATTAAGTTTTAATAGTTTCAATGAATAATTAGGTTTAAGTTTTAATTAGTTTAATTAAACTTTTATAAAAAGATAAAAATTAGGGCTTTTATTTTTAATATCTTTCCAAATCAAATATCTTTTTTCCATTCAAATCAGGATCTGAACCTAAACGTGGTCTCAATTTCACTAGTCATTGGGGATAACGACCCGGGTGAGCATACTTGCCCGGTTTAAATATACGTATTATATATTATATTATATATATTTTTGAGAGTGAATTTTATCAAAGGTAACTTGGTAAATTTCTTAATTACTCTTAGAATTATATTATTTTGTGATATATTTTAAGTATAGTAAACTGCAATCAGTTATCATCTCGAATCTATTTGATGATGAAACACATAGATTCTTGTTAGTAACATTTTTGTGAAACTCTTATTTTGAGTTAATTATGAGTTAACTAACTCTTTACACTTATTTAAATCATGTTAACTAATTGACAGATTTATGTTAATGGTTTTCATACGTGTGTGTCCATACATATTTGGCTTTTCATATGTGTGTGTCCTATGTGTCTATACATATTTAAGTTTCACATACATATACATATACAAATATATTTATGTTAATGTTAACTAATCCATTGCATGTGAATATAAATATATTTTCACATACATATACAATGTCTCTCGTATGATCATTTAAAGAGACAAACATATACATACATTCTTACATATGATACACATATATTTATAAGAGACATATGAAGATACATAAATACACATATGCATAACTAGTTTTAGTTAACGCATCAAACAATTTATAATTTATTTGAGTGCATTAAATAATCTTTGATCTTGACTCGAGCTGGAATAACAAAAATTTCCTCGATCAGTTTCATGAATTAAGCTTACAGCATCACCGCCAACATAGTGTAATAAGACAACCAACTTTAAAACTAATCATACATCACTTAAACACAAATATACCCATAAAAACCAACATCACACACACACAACTCCCTTTTATTTCATCCATGACTCGGTTTTAGAAAAGACGGATTTCTCCAACTTTATGACCAAAGATACGTCTAACGAGGGCGTGTGTAATAAAAAGGACATGTGGTATAAGGGGGAAGACACATCTTACCTTATTTTTACCACCATCTGAAATTAGTGTGTGAAATTTAAAAGGAGACACATCCATGCTAAAAGCACTTCTTAAATATGCGGTTCTAGATTATTATCAATTTTTTTCTTTTTGATTTTACTTTTAATTTTGTCATAACTCTAATATAACATTTCCTAAACATCAAGTGTGCCTATAATAATACTTAAATGTGCATCGTTCATATTCAACTACTAAAAGGTTAAAACTTGGTCAATTGTAATCGTGTTTGTATTTTGCAAGAATGCAAGTATCACTCTTTAGTCATTTTTCAAATTTTGTATTTTGAAAATAAAAAATTTATGTCTTGAAATTTTTGTGTAGTGATTGTAAATTGGCTAAATTAAATATAAAAGATGAGAAAGTATCCCACATTGAAAATGATAAGAAAAAGATAACAAAGATGGTCACTATAAAACAAATACTCACTTAATTTTTTATAAGGGAACTACTTCTACTTGTGCTTTAAAAAATATAAGTATGAGTATAATACACTCTTATACTTTAAATGCAAATTAGTGTTTATTATAAGTTACGAGGCATGCAGACCCATGCGATGCACACGGGTTGTATGAGCTTGCTTTTCACATGATGCACATATAATGGATACTTGCTTAATGATTTTGGAAATGTTGATGCCTTGGTATGATGGGTTATTGCCAAGGTAACAGTATGCCAGTATTCAAGATTGATGTGAAGTGGTGCTCATTGTATGAAGCGGTCGTTTGGGTATCGATAGCTTAGTTGGCTATGGTAAATTGTATCTCGTAATACATGTGAATGTTAATGAAGAAGAGGAAGAAATAACTGATGAGGTGTATGAATTAAAGCGAAGGGAGAAACGGAAGATTGTAGAGGAGTCTAGGAGTACACCATTCCCCACACCAATTGTAACACCCCAAAAAAATCACAACGCAACGGAATACCACATGAGGTGCTACTTCATAATACACAACGCTAGATA
>BQNB010034169.1:0-48626 GCA_026074375.1 Tanacetum coccineum
AACAACCCCATACCTAGTCCAAAAGTCACAAGTGATATAAACCTGGGTCCAAAGTCAAAACACGGGTCAAACAGGGTTATTGTACATCTTTTACCTCTCTTTCCCTCTCGTTTTTCACCAGTAACTACCACCCTTTCACCCCACGCCCCTAAGCTTCTAGAAACTGACAACCATGACACATGACGCAAGCAGTGACATTTTGAGGAATGACACGCTGGCAATCAGTGCTAATGATTGGTGATGGGACGTGGCATATGATCAAGGGCAAGAATGAAAGACTTGGAGAAAAAGAAAGAATAGAAGGCCAAGATGAGAGTTTCGAGCTCCTCACATGACTAGCACAACAAGCACACCCAAGACCCCAAGTTTCCCTATAAATAGGACCTTAGTTTCTCATTGTAAAGCGTTAAAAAGTAGGTAGCTTATTTTCCAGCTTATTTATAGCTTTTTTGCTTTTAAATACTGTACTTTCCTTTTCAAAGTAATGTAACCTCATTTTATTAATACAAGGTAATTTTCAAGCTTATTCTAAATTATGTCTTATTAATCCTGTTTACTTATTGCAACTTAAAGCTTAATCTATTTTCAAATCATAATTTCATAAGCTCTTTACTATTTCATTGAAATTCCACCCCAAATTTACCTCAGCTTATTGGATGATAAGCAAAACATGGATGGGCTTATGGACACCACCAGCTTATCTTAGATAAGCTGGAGCTTTTATAGATAAGCTCTGTGAGCATTTGATCCCTGTTTGAGCAAGGGAAATTATGAGTTCCACTTTCTATTTTATATTTTAGCTTAAATTTATGCATTATCTTATTTTTTGCTTAATAGTTGGTTAATTGTGCTTATATCTGTTTGTTTATGCTTATTTTGCCTTAAAATTGCTTATTGAATCTAGTTTATAGCTTCTTTTAATCTGTCTTAAGCTTTCATTAATTTTTAGTCAAAATTGTTTTGAAAAACCAAAAATATGCTTTTAGATCTAGCTTATTAAATAAATGCTTAATTATGGTTGTTAATTGTTAATCTGAGCTTATTAAACTTATTTCATAATCTGTTTTTATAGATATCAACTTATTTCTACCTACATTAGTTTAAAAATGCAAAAACATGTTTTAAAGGGGTGTTTGGCACTAGTAGTACTAACATAAGTTAGTACTGCTTAGTATCTTTTGTCACTTGAAGAAGTTTTATCAAGCTTAATCTATGTCTTAAAGTCAGTTTAAATTAGTTTTAAAGTTTAAATATCAAGTTTTAGGTTCATAGGATCCATGGTTTGAATCTGTGGTCAATTAGTTTAATAACCAAGCTTAATTGTTAAGATATTGATTAGGAGCTTGTTAGTGTCAATTTTATGTCATTTATGCAGTAGAATGGAGTTAATATAAGTGTTTTATTGTCCTTTAGTTTTAGTCATAATCTGTCATAGTTTCTTAAGTCTAATTTTCATAGTTAAAAGTCTGGTTTTCAAAAGCAAAATTAGGTAAGGTTAAGCTTGATCTATGGTCTGAATTTGATAGCATCAGGGTTCAAACTTAATCTGTTTTAGCTTATTTTTACATTTAGTCTTAATATAGTAGCTTAAATCTAGGTCTGCATTAGCTTACTTTTTCTTCTAAAACCAAAAGGCCAAAAACATTAGTTTAAGTCTGTTACTTTTAAGCCTTCTTTTATAGCTTATTGTTATTCATAACCACCAGAGTTTTAGCTTATTTGTGTTCTTCTAGTTTAGGTCTTTACTTGTGTTTGCTTTTTAGCTTATTCTAAGTGCTAATTAGTTTTTAGGATAGCTTAAAATAAGTAGTGAAAAAGCCTTCTTAGCTTGTTTTAGATCTATCTGTCTTAAAGCCTCCAAGTGCTTTCCTGCTTATTTTTCTTTGCTTATTTTGTAGTCCCCATAGCTTATTAAGTATAAGTCTTGATTTGTTTCTGCTTATTTTCTTCTTAGTTAGCTAAGTTGAGTCCTTTATGTCCAAACAATTAAGCTCATTTGTCATTCAGTTTTAAGCCCAAACTGTTACGTTCATTCGAGCTTATTTTTAAGTTTCAGAAAAAGTGTTTTCATTAAAGTTTATTATTTTTATTAGTAATTTGCTTTTTAAAAAAGAAAAATAAAAAAATGTGTAATCAAAAAGAAAGGTCACAGGGGTCGAACCTGTGACCTCTCCTTCATTACACCAAAGCCTTAACACACACACTCTTTACCATTAGCGCCCTTGGGACTTTTCTGTCAACCTTTTGCACCCTTAAATATTTATGCTTGATTTTCAGTTTTAGCTTATTAGGTTTAATTGCTTATTTACTGCTTATCCTTTCAGCCATTTTTCCAGTTTATATTTTTCATAGATTCTCCATAGTCCAAAGTACTTTTCCTAATTTTTTCAGAATTTTCATAATTAGTTTGCTATTTTAATGATTTATTTAGATTAAATCCGTTTTTAATTCATAATAAATAAAATAAAAGTAAAAAAAAATATAATTCTTTTTTCTAAAATTATTTTTAGTCATTTAGGATTTATAAAAAATAAAAAAACATTTTTAGGGTTAAATTTTGATAGTTAGGGTTTTAAGTCGCGTTTTTTAGGATTTCCGTTAACATTTTTAGGTCCAATCGTTAATTGCTTTTTGCTTGTCTTTATTTAATGTTGCATTTTGCTAGTAGGAATAGAACTCAAATCTTTGAAATTATTCAAATCACGCGATCACGAACTTAAACGAGATTCTCAATTCACACTTCGTCGGGATACGACTCGGAAAGGTTTTTGAAATTTTACTTTGGATAAAAGTAATTTTCTAAAATCCTTACGGAATACTTATTACTATACTATTATTGATATTATCCTTACATATGTATCGGGATGAATCAATTTTTGGCGCCGCTCCAGGGAGGTGTGTGCGATTATTGTGTTTACGTTTAAAGATTAGTGTTTGAAGACCCTTCCTCGTGAAGTTATCGCTTTCTATTTTGAATATTTTCTTCTTATTATAAAAATATAGAAATAAAAAAAAATTTAGAATTCTAATTTTATTTTCTTTTATTATTAAAAATAACCGTTTGTTAATTGTCGTTTTGGCTCATCTTTAGTTAACAAACTAAAAGAGAGGTATAAGGAGAGTCGATCCTACAAACTTTGACCCAAAAGGAAAAAAGGTTTTTAAAAAGCTTCGCGTATACCCGCTCCTCCGCTTCTTTGTGCGTTTTCTAGAGAGCTACCATGCACTATTGACTTTCGGTTACCAAAAATATTTTTCTTTCTTATTTTTATTATTATTTATTTTCCTTATGTATTATTTGAAAAATCTATAAATATTCTTTTCTATCCTCTTATCCGTTTAATTCTTTATCTTACCCCTTTCTATTGTTTAATTCTTATGGCGTCGCTTGACTATTGTTGTATCTGTAAAGATCGGATGAGTAATGATCGGATATTTTGTCGACCATGTATGTGTGAGCGACCTAAAAATGTTAACGAAAATCCTAAAAAACGCGACTTAAAACCCTAACTATCAAAATTTAACCCTAAAAATGTTTTTTTATTTTTTATAAATCCTAAATGACTAAAAATAATTTTAGAAAAAAGAATTATATTTTTTGACTTTTATTTTATTTATTATGAATTAAAAACGGATTTAATCTAAATAAATCATTAAAAATAGCAAACTAATTATGAAAATTCTGAAAAAATTAGGAAAAGTACTTTGGACTATGGAGAATCTATGAAAAATATAAACTGGAAAAATGGCTGAAAGGATAAGCAGTAAATAAGCAATTAAACCTAATAAGCTAAAACTGAAAATCAAGCATAAATATTTAAGGGTGCAAAAGGTTGACAGAAAAGTCCCAAGGGCGCTAATGGTAAAGGGTGTGTGTGTTAAGGCTTTGGTGTAATGAAGGAGAGGTCACAGGTTCGACCCCTGTGACCTTTCTTTTTTATTAAACATTTTTTTTATTTTTCTTTTTGAAAAAGCAAACTACTAATAAAAATAATAAACTTTAATGAAAACACTTTTTCTGAAACTTAAAAATAAGCTAAAATAAGCTCGAATGAACATGACAGTTTGGGCTTAAAACTGAATGACAAATGAGCTTAATTGTTTGGACATAAAGGACTCAACTTAGCTAACTAGGAAGCAAATAAGCTGAAACAAATCAAGACTTATACTTAATAAGCTATGAGGACTACAAAATAAGCAAAGAAAAATAAGCAGGAAAGCACTTAGAGGCTTTAAGACAGATAGATCTAAAACAGGCTAAGAAGGCTTTTTCACTACTTATTTTAAGCTATCCTAAAAACTAATTAGCACTTAGAATAAGCTAAAAAGCATAACAAGCTTATGACAGCTAATTTCCTAGACCTAAAAAGCAATAGGGACTAGAAATTAGCAAACACATAAAGCTAAAAGGCAGTTAAGACAGCAGACCTAAAAATGCTATTAAAGGGCTTTATACTTACTTTAAGCTATAATATTAGAACTAATAAGCACTTAACATAAGCTAATAACCAAAAACAGGTAAAGACCTAAACTGGAAGAACACAAATAAGCTAAGACTCTGGTGGTTATGACTAACAATAAGCTAGAAAAGAAGGCTTAAAAGTAACAGACTTAAACTGATGTTTTTGGCTTTTTGGTTTTAGAAGAAAAAGTAAGCTAATGCAGACCTAGATTTAAGCTACTATATTAAGACTAAATGTAAAAATAAGCTGAAACAGATTAAGTTTGAACCCTAATGAGCTTATGCTATCAAATTCAGACCATAGATCAAGCTTAACCTTACCTAATTTTGCTTTTGAAAACCAGACTTTTAACTATGAAAATTAGACTTAAGAAACTATGACAGATTATGACTAAAACTAAAGGACAATAGCACACTTATATTAACTCCATTCTACTGCATAAATGACTCAAAACAAGCATAAAATTGACACTGATTTCTCGTACTCTACCATTTTCCGTGCCTGTTTTTGTCCTTTTTCCTATTTGCGTTGTTTTTTGTATCTTTTGAAGCAATTTTCGTTACCTCCTGCAAGACACAATTTACAATACAAACAAATAAAATGCATTTTTCTGTATTTATTGGTCATTATTGGTCTTTTTAGCTCGTTTTATTAGGCAAAAGGTATGTGTATTTAAGCACATACCAACGCCTTAAGCCGAAAGGAAAGGAATAGGCCATTACTTGTTCGAGCTTTGATGATGACTGTTCACAACGATCTACCAAAGCAAATTCTTGAAGCTCAAAAGGAAGCGATAAAGAAGAAAAATGTAAAGGTGGAAAATTTAAGGAGATTAATTAAGCAAATATTCGAGTTTCGCTCCGATTGAACACGTTGTTTTGGAAATCGTGTTTGGTTGCCGCGATTCGGTGGATTGAGGGATTTGATTATGCATGAGTCGCATAAGTCCAAATATTCTATCCATCCGGGATCGGACAAGATGTATCAAGATTTGAAGCTGTTGTATTGGTGGCCGAATATGAACGCTGATATTGCCACGTATGTTAGCAAGTGTATGACTTATCCGAAGGTTAAAGTCGAGCATCAGAAACCATCTAGGCAACAACCTGAGATTCCTGTTTGGAAATGGGAAAGGATTACTATGGATTTTGTAAGTGGACTGCCTAGAACCCCGAGTGGGTATGATACGATTTGGGTCATTGTCGATCGATTGACCAAATCAGCTCATTTCTTACCAATGAAGAAGACTGATATCATAGAGAAGCTCACGCAACTTTACTTGAAGGAAATTGTGTGTAGACATGGTGTTCCTATTTCTATCATTTCAGATCGAGATAGCCATTTTACGCCTAAATTCTGGAAATCACTTTAGAAGGCATTGGGGATGAATTTGGATATGAGTACCGCTTACCACCCAAAAATAGATGGTCAAAGTGAAAGGACTATTACAAACGCTTGAAGATATGTTGTGGGCTTGTGTGATTGATTTTGGAAGTAGTTGGGATCGCCATTTTCCATTAGTCGAGTTCTCATACAATAATAGTTATCACGTGAGTATTAAGGCTGCACCATATGAGGCTTTGTACAGACGAAAATGTAGATCACCTGTTTGTTGTAGTGAGGTTGGAGATAGCTAACTTACCGGTCCAGAATTGATTCGAGAAACGACGGAGAAGATTGTTCAAATTAAGAACCGCTTGTTGACTGCTCATAGTCGCTAGAAAAGCTACACTGATAGAAGAACTAAGCCGTTGGAATTTGAAGTCAGTAATATGGGCCATTAAAGATTCTAGTTAGAAGTCAAGGTATCATCGTGAAAGGGCGTTGTGCATTTTAGAAAGCGCGGAAAGTTAAGTCCACGTTACATTGGGCCATTAAAGATTCTAGCTAGAGTCGGTCCTATAGCTTATACGTTGGAGTTAACTGAAGAGTGAAAGGGATTCATAGTACTTTTCATGTTTCGAATCTTAAGAAATGTTTAGCGGAAGGCGATATTGTCATTCCGACAGATGAGATTCAACTTGATGATAAGTTGCATATGATCGAAGAGCCAGTGGAAATTGTTGATCGAGAGGTCAAGCGACTAAAGCAAAGTCAGATACCTATCGTTAAAGTTTGTTGGAATTCGCAAAGAGGTCCAGAATTTACTTGGGAACGTGAGGATCAGATTAAGAAAACGTACCCTCATCTCTTTACAAGTAAGGACGAAGCGAGGAAAAGTGGATAAGTCTAGCTGAGCACCAAGACGATGCTCCCTAAAGGAGGGGAGAATGTAACAACCTGAGCTTCAGGTCAACGTTTATCCCGAGCTATGATAATTATTTTTCTACTTAATTGATTATAGTCGCTTATGTTACATAAGGTTTGATGAAAATTTTCTGTTGATAGAAATAATGCCTAAAAACATTAATAATATTTTTTCACATCTTTACGTTTTGATAATTGGTATGTGCTTAATTACACATACCTTTTACCTTTAAAAACGAGCTAAAATAACCAAAAACGGACTTAAAATGCCAAATATATGCTTGTTTTGCTAATTGTATTGTGCAGGAACGGATAACTAAGAAAAGGACGAAAAACAAAGCCAAAACGACAAAACCGGACTCGGAATGGAAAAGACTGTGAAAGACAAAGCCAAATCGAAGCCGAAAAGTCAATCAAGTCAAAAAGTCAACAGAAAAGTCAACTGGTCAAAGTCAAAGTCAACCCAAGTCAACCCCGAGGCCAAAAGTCAAAGAAATATAAGTTTAGGGACTGAAATTGTAAATCCCTAAACCTATATTTAAAGGAGAAAAGAAGAGAAGGGCCAAACTGTCATTTTTGCAAAGATATACTCCAAGGACTTGTTCTGCCAAGTCCAAAGAGTTGTATCTACCAAGGACTTATGTTGCAAAGAGTTATATAACTCTTGGGGACTTGTTTTGCCAAGTCCCCAAAGTTATATAACCACAAGGACGAATTGTGCAAAGAAAGATATAACCTAGAGGGACCATTTGTGCCAATCTTCCAAACTTATACCCTGTCACTCTCTTTTTTCATAACAATTTTTCCCGCCAATGTCTTTCCCCCCAAAAACACAACTCACGGGTGTGTTAACCCGTTTTTACCCTGTAGACTACCACCACCACCATGGGTAAACCATTCCCTCCCCCTCCACTACCTTTCCCAGCTGTAAGATTGCCAAGTTGGCAATCTCACATCTCCCTAAGCTCATATCGACGACCAAGATTGTTTATTGATGAAATTGAAGGGCTAGGATTTGTTTGCTTTCCCCCTCTCACACAACTAACACAAGGACTCAGCTATAAAAGAAGAAGAAGACAGAAGAAAAGAGTAGTTAGTTTTTAGTTCTTAATTTTTCACTTTGTAATTTTTCGTATTTTTTTAAGCAATTTTCTTTCAAGTATTGAATCAGCTTTAAGCACTTGTACCCTGTAATCTTTAGCTTGTATGTTACCTTTTGAGTAATAAAATTCAGTTTTAAAGTTCAAGAGTTTTTCATTTCAAAAATTAAGCTATTTTTACCCCAATAAGCTCTAATAAGCTCATTTGAGCTTAATCTTGTTAAAAAGCTCAAATTCAGTTAAAGACTTGTCAAAAGTCATTCATTTACTCATTTAAGTCCATTTACATCAAAACAATGACATTTGAGTTCATGAGATTCATTTTGGAAGCAACAAGGAGAGAATAAGCTGTTAAGAGCTTAATGAGCTTTAAGCTCATTGGTTTAGAGGCTAAGGAGCCATTAGGTTCAGGTTTTAAGCCACTCACTCAACAAGAGTGGCTTGGTTCTGAGACAAAAAAAAAACCAAGGTTTCATTTCTTAAATTTCATTCTAGCTTAATTTTAACTTAAAACATTTGCTTATTTACTCTCCATTCCTGTCAATTCTTTGCAAACATGTTTGTTTAGACTTGTTATTTATATGTTTTAAGTTTTCATTGAATAAATTTGTATAAACTTAGTTTAACTATAAAATCTATTCCAATATTATGTAAAGGGCTAGGAGAGAAACCTAGCTTATTTTACACTTAAGCTGTAAGTTTAGTTTTTAAAGTAGCTTAATTAGTGTGAAAAATAGTGTGATGTAGATAAAAGGTTTTAGCTTGTTTAGCTTTTAAAACATTTTTAAGACAAAAAAGTTAGACAGAAGTGGTAAAAAAAGTGAGGTTTGGCATAAGCCTTAAACGGGTCAAAACAAGCTTTGGCATGGGTTGAGACATACTTAGTTGGTACTTTGAGCTTAAGTTTTAAGCTTGCTATATTAAGCTAGATTTACCAGTACTTTTTATTTGAAAATTGGTTTTCAAAAGTTTAATAACACCATTGTTTACCTGTTGCGATTTTAAAAAGGGGCCACAAAATGCTTATAATAATAGCACTTGTGGTTTGAGTTCAGCCAAGAAAAAATGTGTTTATTGTTTCCAAACATGCTGTCAAACACTCTTGGTCTTTTGACTTTGTAGTCAAAAATCACCAATCCTTTTCAATAGCAGTTTTAAAAAAAATTAAAAGCTCCTTTTTACTTAACAAATTCAGCAAGTTTTTGTAGTTTTTAAAAGCTAAAAATTGGTGCACAAGTCCCTTACAAAGGCACATCAATCTGTTTTACTTATTTGTTTTTGGTTTAGACTTATTTGACACTTTTTGCAAGCAGTTCAAATAAGCCCTTGAGATTACCTTAAAGCGTCCCCTGTGCAAAGGGAGACTTTAGGCTTATTTTTCTAATCCATTTAAGAGGACTTAAAGCCCAATCTCTAGGCTTATTCAAGAGCATATAAGCTCTTGTATAGAGCTATGATTGATTTTCAGCTTTGTGAAAAGCTCATTTTGCTACTTTTTTTAAGCTCAAATGAGCCCCTGACTTTTTTAACATGTTTTAGGTATAGGGATTGCCTTAATTTCATTTTGCTTATTCATCTTATGTATAAGCTTGCTCCTTTGTGTCCTAACCAGCTTCATTAGATTATTTTAGTTAGTTGTTTAAGTTTTTTTAGCCTTTTTCCTAGCTTATTTGTTTCAAGCTTAGCTCTTTAGCCCTTTAAAGCTTTGTTAACTTTCCTGTCATCATAAGCTGATGCAGCTTATTTTATGCCTTAAGGCTTTTTAGCCCTTTTAGCTTACCTGAGGTTAGATTAAGCCCTTCTTGCTTAATTTTAAGTCCAATCCTAGCTTATTTCGACCATAAGCCAAAAAGACATAGCTACTTTTTTGGCTTTAAGCCTTTAAGCATTTTGTCACCTTAAAGCTTATGATTAAGCTTATTGACAGCTTTTCGTAAAAAGTTTAGAAGACTATAGTTTTTAAGCCCCACGAGCTTAACAATTGCTTCTTTGATTTTTCGAAAAAAAAAAGGGAAAGACAATTGGCCTGGTGACAAACTCGAACCGTGACCAAATCTGATACATTCCCCCTTTAGTAACACCTCTCCTTAACCACTGCGCCCTTGGGTCTTTTTCGTTAAAGACTCAAGGGCTTTACTACTTAAGGGTGTTTTAGCTTTATAAGCTAATAAGCTGTAACAGCTTATTCGGGGCTTATCCTTAAAGTAAACTTTGTGTTTTTTATTTTTCGTGGGATTGTCATAGGGTCTAGTATTTTTTGTAAATTTTTCAGAATTTTTCGAAATCATTTAATATTTTTTATAATTTAATTTCGTTAAAAGCTTAATTAATTCATAAAAAATACAAAAATTATCAAAAAAATATTTTGCTTTTTTAGAAAATTTTCTTTTGTCATATAGTTTGTAGGAAAAATATAAAAATTTTCGTAGGGTCATTTTTACAATTTTTTTACTTTTTTAAAGAAATCCCGGGTGCGGAATTTTTGTTTTGACCTCTTTTTAGGGTCAAACCGAACTCCGTTTCCAGTCTAGTCTTTTTCTTTCTTCGTTATTTGGTTCCCTATATATTTAGAAGTAAAAATTTTCTTCGTAGGGTTATTTTTAAAGATTTAGGTTTTTTCCCCCTTTGTTCGGATTCGGCTCATCGTTTCTAGTTTTAATTCGTACATTTCCTTGGTTTTTCTTAACTTTTTTTGTTTGTTAATTGTTTAATTTGACTTTTCCACACTTCAACCAAACCAATTCTCTCCTTCAAACTCAAATCATCGATTGTATCGATTCTCCAGTCCAACCTCGTTGGGGATAAACGACCCTAACACTCTATTCTACTTCCGTTTTCTTTGATTGTTGTTTTTAGACCTATATATATTTTATACTTATTAATATATTATATATATATAGTTAAAAAAACCTGCAATCAATTTTTTGGGCGCCGTTGCCCGGGGAGGCTGTGAAGCCGACTATCGTTACTTGATCAATTGTGTTTGAAACTGTGAATATTTTTCTTTTATTATAAAAATATAAAAAAGTACAAAAATATTTTTCATTTCTTTTAGTATAATTATCAGATAAAAACCAAAGAAAAAACCAAAAATATAAAAACATTGTCCATAAAAAAGAAATAAAATTCACAAATTGGTAAAATACCAAAATATAATATTCTCAACTGAGGTATTATCATAATAACTTCCGGTGAACTTGTTGGTTCCCAATTCGAACAAAAGAATTTAAAAACTTGGCCTTTTTGTGCTCTTACGAATTACGACTCACACTTAAAGGTAAACAAACTATAAAGGGGTAATAAAGGAGGGTTGTCCAGGAACTACGAACCCGAAAGAGAAATAATCTTCCGCGCTACTTCCTACTCCTCCGCTCACCTGTGCGTTTATCGTTTTGAGAGCTACCGGAAGTAAGTGATTATTTTGGATAAGTTGTCTTTATCTCATGGTCCTTAAAATCAATTGTGAATAAATTCTTTGAAAAACAAAAAAAATTAGAGTAATTTTCTTTTATATTTCTATTTTGTGCATGCGCACATTAGTAAGTTAAAACGCACCAAATTCGTTCTCAAAGCCCGTAGACGTCGACAACCACAGTTCGACAAACGTCTTTGATTCATCTAAGCTTGAGAAACCTGAGAATCCTCCCATAGTTTACGATGGCTGATAATTACTATGCGCAACGCTCGACAGCACCCACCCACCCGAGGGTTACGAGGATGCGATTAGATTTCCGGAAATCCAACCGCAAATAACTTTGAGATCAAGCATGGTCTACTTAATCTTCCAATAACAAGCAATTTTTTCGGAAATGATAAAGAAACCCACATGCTCACATCCGTTATTTCATTCAACAAGATCACTTCTACTATGAAATCCGAACGTACCAACTACGTCGGTTAAGCTTTGCTTTTTCCCGTTTTCCCTCTCGAAGGGGCAGCCCGGATATGGCCCTAGAAAAAGAACGCCCCCTCGGGTCTCGATTGAAACATGGTATGATCTTGTTTCGAAATTTATTAACAAAATTCTTCCACCCTCCTAAAACGACAAATCTAGAAATGAAATCACAGATATTAGCAAAAAATTGATAGACGTTTATGAGGCATGGATCGTTTTCAATGAACTTATTAAAGGGATGGGATAGCCCTCATCATGGGTTTTCAAAATTGCACTCAACACGATACATTCAATCATTGCCCTAAACTCAAAGATCAAAGTCATTGAACTCTGCTGCCGGTTGGGTATCTTCTTAGACAAAATGCCTCGAGAATGTTTTAAAAATCATCGAGACAAGTCTAAGGTACGTCAATCAAAGAACAAAGCTGTTGTAGCTAAAATTGAGTACAAATAACTTCCACCCAAGCATTCTCATCTATGTTGCTGACATCAAAGACATGGTTCGTGAGCATTAATTCTCGTTAAAAGAACCAAACCCCATCTCCGCCCCGTAAAAGCCTGTTGAACAAATTTGTGTAACTGTGATGGAGGCATTCATATCAAAACTGTCCACCACTAATAGCAACATTTACATGACAAAATCCAAAGTATGTGTCCCAGGTCCCGCTGCCGACCAATTTCAACCAAGCTAATTTTGGATTGATCCGACCCCTATCGATGGGTCCTCAAATCAAAATACGACCTCCTGGTTTTCCATCCCCCATTCATGAACCCTCAATGCAAATAGTCAAAACAATTTCAATCGAGGAAACAACTTCAATCAAAACAGAGGAAACAATTTTAACCAAGGTCAGATTTATCGACCTCCGGTCAATCAACCAGTAGCTCATCAAGGACCGCCTCTGCTCCTCAACACCGGTGTGTTAAAAAACAGATTTTGAAAGATATGTCCACAGCCAATGATGCAGTGATGAGAAACATGCAAAACCTAGGTTCAAAACCTCATCCCAAATGGCAAATTTGAGACATGACATGCTTACAAAATTTGTTACTGCTAATACAGCTTCACTATCGATTCTGTAACTCTATCCTGGTAACACTGTCCACCAAACCCAAAGGAAGATTAAAAGGTATCACTACCAAGGGTGTTCCATCCAGGACCGAAAGCATTTAATCATGATGAGAGGTGACCAAGGACCGAGCCTCCAGCTAATAACGGAGCACCGAAACGTTCCAACCGCCTGTTTGTTCAAATTCAGTCTTGTAATCCAAATCTGAGCCCAATTTCTTCCTGTTGTTACTACTTGCCAATTCCAAAAGCAGCAATTCCCATTGCCCTCAAGAAGAAATGATGAAAGGTGAGGCTCGCAAAAAAAGCTAAACGACAAATATAGAAATTCTATGAAATCTGTTAGAAATTGATTCAGATTTACTTTACCGATGCCTTGATCTCAATGCCTAAATTTGCTTCAAACTTTTAAAACTATTGATTGGAAACAAAGATAAATGAGCGAATTGGCAGCGAACTCCTTGAATGAGAACTGTTCAGCGGTCATCCTCAACAAGTTACCAAAGAAACTTGAGACCCTGGCCGATTTCTGTATCCATGTAAATTTTAAACGGTGAATACTACATGCAACCATTGGCCGATCTTGGTGCGAGCATTAATCTCATGCCTTTATTCTGTATGGAACACTTCTACTCTTTCCTGAATTGACCGCGACTATGCAATGACATTAGACACTATCTGACCTTCTCGATCACTAAACCCGATCGGTATCTTCGCTGAAGATGTCTTTCTTTGTAAATTGGGAAACATTTCAATTTCCCGGTGACTTCGTAGTTTGTTGAATTTAAAACCAACCCCCGATGTACTTTAATTCTCGAGCGATGTTTTCTTAAAACCAGATCAGGTTTTATAGATGTTTAATGAAGTGAGATTAACCTTCGTGTGGCAAAGAGGAGCCATCACCTTCAAATCTGACCAACCTTAAGATACAGCAGCGATTACAACCATATGACAGTAAAAAAATCGTCGCATTGATAAGGCTATGTATGATTGAGTTATTCTCAGAGGTCCTAGATTTTTCAAACGTGATCGAGAGTGCAACCCCACTCCATATTTTGAGCCAATTGTTTCTACTGCTTCTCCAAATCTCACTCTTTCTGGGGACAGTGATTTTCTTTTATTTGAAAGAAGCAAATAATTCGTTTCTTGCTCTAGAAGATGATCCAACTTCATCAGAAGTAGATCCAACATATCAGTATCCTTGAGGGGACAATCCTGCTTCTAAAGCAATTTTGAACAGTGAACCACCCTCCCCCTCACCAAATCAAGAACAATATCTGCCTGGAGTTGAGGAAAGAACTCAACTCTGTGAAATAAAACCGTTTGAATCTTCCGTTGATGACCTCCCGAGTTAACTCAAGGTACAGCCACCTCCCGGACCATCTTGAAGACCATTTTTGGAAGGCGAGACAAGGTTGCCTGTCATAATTTCTAAAGGACTTAAAAGATGAGGAAAAGTCAACTCAATACTCAGGTTCTCAAGTCCCCACAACGAGCCAACGCTTGGAAACTCCCGATATAAAGGGTGTTAACCCGATTTTTGTACTCACAAAATTCTAATGGAAGAGGCGACTAACGAACCATCTGTGCAAAGTCCAGAGAAGGGTAAACCCAAAAAATGCCACACGACATATCAAGAAGGAGGTTGAAGAACTCCTCGACGCTGGATTGATTACCCCATCTTCTGACAGCCCTAGGGTTAACCCGGTAACACTGTGTACCAAGAAAGGAGGCATGACTGTCATCTCACAAAAGATGAGAATGAACTGATTCCCTACTTTCGATTGGTCACGGATGGCGAGTATGTAATTGATTATACAGAAAGCTTAATGAAGCCCAACACCGAAGACCACTTCCCATTGCCCTTCAATGGACCAAATGCTCGAAAGACTACAGGAAACGGAATTCAACTACCTGTTTTTCCTCGTGGCTTCCTCTCTTTCGCGGGTTATTTTCATATCCCAATTGACCCAAAAGATCAAGAAAAACAACCTTTACTTGCCATAGACGAACTTTACGCCTATCGTCGCATGCCCATTTGGGTTTATGCAATGCTCCGGTACGTCCAAATGTATGAGGCAATCTCCACAGATATGATTGAAAAAAACGATGGAAGGTATTTAGATGAACTTTTCGGGTCTTTTCGGGACTCTTTCTCTACGTGCCAATCCCATTTGGGAAAAGATGTATAGAAGAGGTTGGAAGACACCCATTTGTCTATTAAACTGGGAGAAGAGCCATTTTAATGGTGAAGGTAAGACATTGTCCTTCGGAACACACAAAATTCTAAGTCGGGAAATTGAAGGTTGACGAGCTAAAGATGCAGTTATAACAAGCTCCCTCATACCGAACTACTAGTGAAAGGTGTCCGTAGTTTTCCTTGGGCACGCCGGTTTTTATCAACGATTATTCAGTACTTCCTCGAAAATTTGCCGTCTTGACTCATTTGCTGAAAAAGAGACTCCATTGTTTCATTCTCTAAAAGAGTTATCGATTCTTTAATACACTCAAAAGAAAAATTGACGGAGGCTTGCCTATCTTAATTGCTCCTGACAGGGACTTGCCCTTTGAAACGATGTGCGATGCAGCGCTTATCGCAATTGGGGCAGTCCCTCGGGCAAAGATAAAACAAAGCATTTTCAACCTAATACACTATGCTACAAAGACTATTGAACGAGCTCAAACCATTAAACTACACCGAAAAAAGAAATACTTGCCGAGTGTAGCCTTGGAGAAATTCCGTTCATATCTTGTTATGTCCAAAAGCATAGTGTATACTGACCATTCTGCCATCAAGTATCTTTTTGCCAAAAAGGATGCTAAGGCAAGACTCATGCGGTGGATCCTATTGCTCCAAGAATTTGACATTGATGTTCGAGACAAAAAAGGAGCAGAAAATCTTGCTGCAGATCATCTTTCAAGACTGGAAAATCCTCAAAGCTCACCAAGATAAGTTTCGGAACAAGGAAATAAAAGAAAGCATTTCCATCTCGAAACCTTGATCTATTGCTCCTTAAGAGATGATAGTAACCCATGGTTTGCAGATTTTGCAACTACCATGCGAGGAAATTCGGTATCAAGGGAAATGACATCCCAACAAAAAAAATAAATTCTTCAAGGATGTCAAACATTATTTCTGGGATGATTCCCTTTCTTTTAAAAACTGTGCCTGACCATGTGATCAGACGATGTTGTTTCGGGGCAAGAAGCTTTAGACATTCTCAAAGCTTGCCACAGTGGACCCACTGGGGGACACTATGGTGCCAATTACACAGCAAGAAAGATCTTCGATTCAGGATTCTATTGGCCCACCATCTACAAGGATGCCCATGACTTTGTCACCCGTTGTGACATTTGTCAACGTCAAGGAAAATTACCACGTTGATGAGATGCCACACAACTCCATCCAAGTTTGCGAAATCTTTGACATCTGGGGCATTGATTTTATAAGGGCCAGTTCCCCAGCTTCAAGAGGGAACAAGTATATACTCGTGGGGCTGTTGGACTACTTGTTCAAAAAGGGTTGAAGCAAAAGGCTCTCACCCACCAATGATGCCCGAGTTTGTTTGCAAATTTTAAAAACTCACTTTTCCCTCGATTTGGTGCCCCCAGCTATCATAATAGTGATCGCGAACATTTCACTTTTTGCAATGACCAGTTTCCAAAGGTCCAGCTTAAGTACGGAGTCACTCATAACGTCCGGTCCACCGCGTAACACCCACAAACAGTGGTGGGGGCAAGTGGAGGTGTCAAATCCTGGTTTAAGAAAAAAGCGTATTCTGTGAGAGAACCGTGGGAGAAAATCGAGCCTCTGGTCGGTACAAACAAGATGATGCTTTAATTGGGGCCTTCCGCAGCTTACAAAACACCCAGCGGGTGTACTCATATAAGTTTAGGGTACGGTGAAGGCATGTCCATCTACCGACGAGTTAGAGCCAAAGCCTACTGGCCTCAACATACAAATTGTGATGTTCAACTGCAGTGATCACAGGAAAGTTTCAACTGAATGAACTTAATGAACTTCGTGATCAAGCCTACGAAAACTCTTTGATCTATAAAGAGAAAACCAAGAGGATACACGATGCTAAGATCAAAAACCGCATTTTCAACGTTGGTGATCGTGTTCTCCTTTTCAACTCTAGACTGAAGATTTTCTCGGGCAAATTGAATCACCGTTGGTCGGAACCATTTCACCATTGTCCCAATTGTCCTTATGCAAAAACGTCGATTATCTCAAAACTCGGGCCCAAACTTTAAAGTGAATGGTCATCGTATAAAACTCAGAACTATGAACTACTTTGGAGGGACATACCAAACCAAGGTTTTCTCGGAGCACCAGACGTTCCCCATGGACCAATAATATCGGGGGACCGGGTCAAGTGTCGGACCCTAAACAAAGCGCTTCGTGGGAGAGCAACCCATGCTTATCATATAGCTAAATAAGTAAGTTTTTTTGTGAGAAGGCTTTCATTTTTCCATTACCCGTGTTTTGTCCATGTTTTGTGTGCTTTATTGTGTTGTATAGTCCAGAATTTCCCCCGGTTTGGTGAAGACACCCGAGTCGCTCAGCAGTATCCACATGAGTTACACATCCTCACTTCAGTTTGGGAACCAGTATCCAAATCAAATATCGACAACTTTAATCTTTTTTTGCATCAACACTTCATAAACGGCCTTAGATTTACGTAGGAACCCCTTTGAAACATCGAGGACGATGTTTAGTTCTAGTATGGGGGGGATCTTCGATTTGATTTTTGCCTGCAGTCGTTGTTATCACGCAATCCCGTTTTTACCACCAAATTTTTGCAAAAATACCAAAAAATGAAAAAATTTAAAAATTTTTCAAAAATAAAATAAGTGTTTTGTCACATTTTTGACTTTCCTAATGGGTAGAATGAGAATAATTTTTGACTCGATCGGGCGTGTTGAGCCCTAGCTAGTTCCTCAACTTACCGCTTTAGGGGCTAAGCTTTCACGAATTCGTTACTTCGAATTTTAAAAAGGTTCGAAGAACAAGAAGTGATAGAGTTAAATATAAGTTTATGTGCGAGCAAGGATTATTCTAAAACTTAATATGAGTAACTTGGGCTTTTTCTCCCATTACTTCTAAATCACCTAATCATACTGCTTAACTCCGTTCAACTAAGTCAAATTCGATGTTTTAGAAACAAGCTTTTAAATTAGTAACTTGATTATTTAAAGCGAGATATTTATGTTCTTAATAATTCGAAGGTTAAAATTCCAAAGAAGCATGAATGACGTAAGAATGCAAAAATGCAATGAATATCGAAATTATGCCAATGAAGCAATACATTTGATTATATGGAACAATAAAAGATGTGTCGTGATATCCACTCTTCCGCCAACCCACGAGGTGGGGGTTCAAACTAAACATCTTTACTTACGAAGGATTTTGAGTGTGCTTTGATGAAAATCTCAGACCAGGGGGAAAAAGCAGGTCTAGGTGAGGGTTCAAACTAAAGACCTTATCCGTAGCCATATTAGAAGAAGGTGTTGTTGTGATTTCCTCACTACGCTAGCAACGGGTGGAGTTTTTTCAAACTAAGAACCTCGGTCGTGTGTTGTGATATCCTACAAGGAGCGAGCCTAAGTAGGTGCTCCAAACTAAGCAAACGCATTCCTAGCTTTAAGAACTTACTAGTATAGTGATGAAAATGGGCAAAAAGTATTCTACAGTTAAAATCCGTTCTTTAAAATCAAGGTACAAGGTCCTATAATTTTGCTTTGAGTCAATGATACCTCGTGAATCACGAATTATGGAAATAAGTTGATCTTATGGTTGAGTTGAAATTGGAGTACACCAATTAATCATACATTCAATTGGGAGTTTAAAAGTCACAAGTCATAAGTATGAGTGCTTAGCATTAGACATATATGACCAAATGATCTTGGTTTAAAACTTTGCTTGGTTTGAACTAGTGAAAAATCGGGGACATGAATTATCCTCAGGACATTCCGTAAATCATATCTAAGGAACGTTCTTCATTCTATATCCTAAGTTGATATAATAAGGAAGTCAAACAGGTAGTCGAGAAAAGAAAAAGAAAAATCCAAAAATATTAGGGATAGTTAGTGTATAAATAAAAAAATGGTGAAAACGGACTTTTGATTGTTTTAGTTTCCCTTACAAACACTATAGCTTACTTTTTTCAAAGTAATTAGTCGAGGAGGGTATGAGATTCTTAGATTTCGTAAATGTTTATTGCATAACCTGCGTGGAGGACAAGGCAATACACTTAGTATGGGGGATTTTGGTATGTGCTAATTTACACATACATTTCTACCATTAAAAACGAGCTAAAATAACCAAAACAGGACTTAAAATGCCAAATATATGCTTGTATTTGGCTAAGTGTGTAGTGCAGGGAACATAACTAAGAAAAGGACGAAAAACAAAGCCAAAGATCGACAAAACCGAACACGAAAATCGAATGAGAAAAGACTATTAAGGCCAAAGCCAAATCGAGCCGAATAGTTAATCAAGTCAAAAGTCAAAGAATAGTCAACTGTTCAAAGTCCAAGTCAAACCCAAGTCCAACCCCGAGCCAAAGTCAAAGAAATAAAAGTTTATGGGACTGAAATAGTATAAATCCCAAAACTTATATTTAAAGAAGAAAAAAAGAGAAAAGAAGAGAAGGGCCCAAACTGCCATTAAAGCAAGTTAACCCCAAGGGGCAATCTTCTGCCAACAGCCACCTAACTTTACAGCCCAAGACACAGTCTGCAAAGTGTTATAAAACTCTTGGGGACTTGTTTGCCCAAGGTCCCCAAAAAGTTATAACAAACACAAGGACGAATCGGCAATGAACAAATCACTTTGAGGGGCCAATTTATGACATATCCCCCTAACAAACTTTACTGTTATAAACATAACCCCTTTTCCCGCTTCTTTTTCCCCCCAAAAACAACTCACGGGATTACAAGCCCATTTTTACCCTGCGTTTCTTCTCCACCACCATGGGTACTCACCTCCCCCCTCCTCCACTAACTTTCCCAGCTGTGAGATTGCCAAGTTGGCAATCCCACGTCTCCCAAAGCTTATTTCGACGACCAAGATTGATTTTTGAAAGAATTGAAGGGCTAGGATTTGTTTGCTTTCCCCCCTCTCAACGACACAAACACAAAGACTCATATAAAAAGAAGAAGAAGACAGAAGAAAAGAGTAGTTAGTTTTTAGTTTAATTTTCAGCTTGTAATTTTCGTTATTTTTAAGCATTTTCTCTTAAAATTTTAAATTCAGCTTTAGTCACTTGTACCTTTGTTATTTCAATTTGTACTTTATATTTAGAGTAATAACATTCAGTTTTCGAGTTTCAATCGCTTTTGATTTCCATTTTAAGCTGTTTTCACATAAATAAGCCCTCAATAAGCTCATTTGAGCTTATTCTTGTTAAAAAGCTCAAATTTAGTAAAAATTTGTTTTAAGGCATTCATTTACTCCTTTAAGTTCAATTTACATCAAATCATGGACACTTGAGGTGTTTTGGATTCATTATTGGAAGCTATTTGGAGTAATAGCCCACAAGACTTATTGAGCTTTTAAGCTCAGGTTTAGAGGCTAAGGAGCCATTAGGTTCAGGTTTTAAGCCACTCACTCAACAAGAGTGGCTTGGTTCTGAGACAACAAAAAAAACCAAGGTTTCATTTCTTAAATTTCATTCTAGCTAAATTTTAACTTAAAACATTTGCTTATTTACTCTCCATTCCTGTCAATTCTTTTGCAGAACATGTTGTTTAGACATGTTATTTATATGTTTTTAAATTTTCATGTGAATAAATTTTGTATAAGTCTTAGTTTATCTGTTAAAACTGTCGAATATAAGTGTTAAAGGGCTAGAGAGAAAAACTAGCTTATTTTTACACTTAAGCTTAAGTTTTTGTTTTAAAGTAGCTTAATTAGGGAAAAATATTGTGAGTAGATAAAAGGTTTTCGCTGTTTAGCTTTTAAAACAGTTTTTTAAGTACAATAAATTGGGACAGAATTGGAAAGGGGTGAATTTGGGCATAAGCCTTTAAATCGGTCCAAAAAGCTTTGGCATGGGTATGAGACCGACTTAGCTACTTTGAGCTTACACAGATTTTAAGCTTGCCTTAAGCTGCTTACGTACAAGTTCTTTATAGTTTGAAAATTGTTTCAAAAGTTTTATATAACACCTTGTTTAACTGTTGGATTTTTAAAAAGGGCCACAAATGGCTATATTAATAACACTTATGTGGTTTGAGTTCAAGCCTAAAAATAGTGTTGTTTTAGTGAGTTCAAACATGCTGTCAAACATTCTTGGTCTTATTTGACTTTGTTAGTCAAAAATCACCACCAATTCCTTTTCCATAGGCAGTTTTTTAAAAAAAATCAAAAGCTCTCCTTTTTACTTACCAAATTCAGCAAGTTTTTTGTATTTTTAAAAGCTAAAAAATGGCGGCACAAAGTTCCCTTCAAAAGGGCACTCAATCGTTTTTAGCTTAATTAGTTGGTTTTTTCTAGAGTCTTATGTGACATCTTTTAACAAGCGTCAAATAAGCCCTTGAGATTTAGCCTTAAAGGCTCCCGCTGGTGCCAAGGAGACTTTAGGCTTATTTTTCTATAGCCTTTTAAGAGGACTTAAGTTAAGCACATCTCTTGGCTTATTTCAAGAGCTTATAAGCTCTTGTATAAGCTTGTTGAATTTCAGCTTTTGAAAAGCTCATTTGCTAGCTTATTTTTAAGCTCAAATGAGCCCCTTGACTGTTTTTACATGATTTAGGTATAGGGATTGCTTAATTTTCATTTTTGCTTATTCAGCTTATGTAATAAGCTCCTTTGTGTCCTAACCAGCTTATTTAGATTATTTAGTTAGTTGTTAAGTTTGTTTAGCCTTTTTCCTATGCTCATTATGTCCAAGCTTAGCTCTTTAGCCCTTTAAGCTTTGTTTAAGCTTTCCTGTCATCATAAGCTGTTGCAGCTTATTTAGCCTTAAGCTCTTAGCCCTTTTAGCTTACCTAGGTTTAGATTAAGCCCTTTTGCTTATTTTAGTCCAAGTCCTAGCTTATTTCAACCAAAAGCCAAAAAGACTTAGCATATTTTTTGCTTTTAAGCCCTTTAAGCATTTCTGTCACCTTTAAGCTTATTTTTAAGCTTATTGACAGCTTTTCGTAAAAAGTTGTAGAAGACAAAGTTGTTATAAGGCTCGGGGATTAACAACTTTGTCTCGACAACTTGTTACGAAAAGCGGTCAATAATGCTTAAAATAAGCTTAAAGGCTGACAGAAATGCTTAAAGGGCTTAAAGCAAAAAAATAATGCTAAGTCTTTTTGCTTTTGGTGAAAAAAGCTAGGACTGGACTAAAATAAAGCAAAAAAGGCTTAATCTAAAACCTAGGTAAGCTAAAAGGGCTAAGAGCTTAAGGCTAAATAAGCTGCAACAGCTTATGATGACAGGAAAGCTTAAACAAAGCTTAAAGGGCTAAAGAGCTAAGCGTGGACAAATAAGCTAGGAAAAAGGCTAAACAAACTTAACAACTAACTAAATAATCTAAATAAGCTGGATAGAACACAAGGGAGCCTTATTACATAAGGCTGAATAAGCAAAATGAAAATTAAGCATTCCCTATACTAAAATCAATGTAAAAACAGTTCAAGGGCTTCAATTGAGCTTAAAAATAAGCTAGCAAATGAGCTTTTCAAAAAGCTGAAATTCAACAAGCCTTATTCAAGACTTATAAGCACTTAAAAATAAGCCAAAGATTGGCTTAAGTCCCTTAAAGGCAAGAAAAATAAGCCTAAAGTCTCCCCTTGCCCCAAGGGAGCTTATAAGGCTAATCTCAAAGGGCTATATTTGACAGCTTGTTAAAACTGTCAAATAAGCTTCTAAACCAACCAAAATAAGCTAAAACTATTGTGCCCTATGAAAGGACTTTGGCCCAATTTTTAGCTTTAAAAACTCCAAAAAACATGCTGAATTTGTTAAGTAAAAAGGAGCTTTTTGATTTTTTTAAAACTCCTGCTATTGAAAAGGATTGGTGAATTTTTGAACATACAAAAGTCAAAAGACCAAGAGTATTGACAGCATGTTGAACACACTAAAACACACTATTTTTGAGGCTTGAACTCAAACCACAAGTGCTTATCAATATAAGCATTTGTGGCCCTTTTTTAAAAATCTAACAGTTAACACAAGGTGTTATAAAACTTTTGAAAACAATTTTCAAACTAAAAGAACTTGTAAAACAGCTTAAGGCAAGCTTAAAACTTACCTCAAAAGTAACTAAGTGGTCTCAAGCCATGCCAAAGCTTGTTTTGACCCGTTTTAAGGCTTATGCCAAACACCCCTTTACCAATTCTGTCCTAACTTTATTGTACTTAAAAACTGTTTTAAAAGCTAAACCAGCTAAAACCTTTTATCTACTCACACTATTTTTCACCTAATTAAGCTACTTTAAAACTAAAACTTACAGCTTAAGTGTAAAAATAAGCTAGTTTCTCTCCTAGCCCTTTACACTAATATTGACAGTTTTAAAAGATAAACTAAGATTATACAAAATTTATTCAATGAAAACTTAAAACATATAAATAACAAGTCTAAACAAACATGTTTGCAAAGAATTGACAGGAATGGAGAGTAAATAAGCAAATGTTTTAAGTTAAAATTTAGCTAGAATGAAATTTAAGAAATGAAACCTTGGTTTTTTTGTTGTCTCAGAACCAAGCCACTCTGTAGAGTGTGTGGCTTAAAACCTGAACCGAATGGCGCCTTAGCCTCTAAACCTGACTTAAAAGCTCAATTAGCTCTTTGTGCTTATTACTCCAAATAGCTCCAAAATGAACTCCAAAACACCTCAAGTTCCCATGATTTGATGTAAATTGAACTTTAAAGGATAAATAATGCTTAAAACAAAATTTTACTAAATTTGAGCTTTTTATAAAAGATAGATCTCAAATGAGCTTATTGAGAGCTTATTAGGTGAAACAGCTAAAATGAATCAAAAGCAATTGAAACTCGAAAACTGAAAAAAAAAAAAAAAATGGGGAGTATTACTCTAAATATAAAGTACAAATTGAAATAACAAAGGTACAAGTGACTAAAGCTGAATTTAAAATTTTAAGAGAAAATGCTTAAAAATAACGAAAATTACAAGCTAAAATTAAACTAAAAAACTACTCTTTTCTTCTGTCTTCTTCTTCTTTTATAATTGAGTCTTTGTGTTTGTGTGTAGGAGGGGGAAAGCAAACACATCTAAGCCCTCAATTCTTCAAAAATCAATCTTGGTCGTCGAAATAAGCTTGGGATACGGGATTGCCAACTTGGCAATCTCACAGCTGGGAAAGTTAGTGGAGGAGGGGGAGGGTGAGTACCCATGGTGGTGGAGAAGAAACGCAGGGTAAAAATGGGCTTGCAATCCCGTGAGTTGTTTTTTGGGGGGAAAAAAAAGCGGGAAAAGAAGTTATGTTTATAACAGACAAAGGTTTGTGGGAATGTCAAAGTTGGCCCCTCAAAGTGTTTTGTTTCATTGCATCGTACGTCCTTGTGGTTACATAACTTTTGGGGACTTGGCAAAACAAGTCCCCAAGAGTTATACACTCTTATGCAAACTAGTCCTTGGGTGTACAAGATAGGAGGGTTGGCAGAACTGCCCCCTAGGGGTATAACTTTTGCTATAATGCCAGTTTGCCCTTCTCTTCTTTCTCTGTTTTTTTTTTCTTCTTTAAATAAAGTTTAGGGATTTACAATTCAGTCCCTCAAAACGTTATATTTCTTTTACTTTTGGCCTCGGGGTTGACTTGGGTTGACTTTGACTTTGACCAGTTGACTTTTCTGATTGACTTTTGACTGATTAACTTTTCGGCTTCGATTGGCTTTTGTCCTTCATAGTCTTTCCATATCCGAGTTCGGTATTTGTCGATTGGCTTTGTTTTTCGATCCTTTTCATAGTCATCCGTTCCTGCACAATACAATTAGCAAAACAAGCATATATTTGGCATTTTAAGTCCGTTTTTGGTTATTTTAGCTCGTTTTTAAAGGTAAAAGGTATGTGTAATTAAGCACATACCAAAATCCCCCATACTAAGGTATTGCCGTGTCCTCACGCAATGTTATGAAGTAAACATTTACGAAAACTAAGAATCCAACCTACCTGAAAGAACTAATAACTTTGAAAAGTAGTCTAAGTGTTGTTCAAGGGAAACTTAAAAAAAGACAAGTCCCGTTTTCACCATTTTTTATTTATACACTAACTATCCCTAATTTTTTTGGATTTTTCTTTTTCTTTTCTCAACTTCCTGTTTGACTTCCTTTATTATATCAACATTGGGATCATAGAATGAGAAACGTCCATAGAATGATCTACGGATGTCCTGACGGATAAATTCATCGTCCCCGATTTTTCACTAGTTCCAAACCAAGCAATTAAACAAGATCATTTGTCAATATAAGTCTAAATGCTAAGCACTCATACTTATGACTTGTGAACTTTTAACTCCCAACATGAATGTATGATTTAAATGTGTGTACTCATTTCAACTAAGCCATAGATCAACTTATTTCCATACTCGTGATTCACGATGAATCATGACTCAAACAACACATATTAGGACCTTGAAACTTGATTATAAAGAACGATTTAAACTGTAGAACTTTTTGCAACATTTTCATCATTATAATCATAAGTTCTTAAAGCTAGGAATGCGTTGCTTAGTTTGAACACCTACCTAGGCCTCGCTCCCTAGTAGGATATCACAACCAACGACCGATGTTCTTAGTTTGAAAACCCACCCCGTTGCTAGCGTAGTGGGAAATCACAACAACACCTTCTTCCTAATATGGCTAAGGATAAGTGTCTTAGTTTGAACCCTCACCTAGACCTCGCTTCCTGGTGAGATATCACAACACACCAAATCCATAGAAGTAAAGATGTCTTAGTTTGAACCCCCACCTCGTGGTTGGCTGAGTGGTATATCACGACACATCTTTTTACTGTTTCCCAATAAATCAAATGTCGCTTCATTGGCAAAAATTTCGATATTCAAGCCATTTATTGGCATTCATACTTCATTCATGCTTCTTTGGCATTTTAACTTTCAAATTACTACGAACAGAAAAATTCTCGCTTTAAAGAATCAAGTTACAAATTTAAAGCTTTTTTTCAAAAACATCGATTGACTTAGTGAACTGAGTTAAGCACGAAATGATTAGTGGATTTAGAAGCTAATGGGGAAACAGCCACAAGTTACTCATGATAAGTTTTAGAATATTCTTGCACAGCACATAAACTTATATTAACTCTATCACTTCTGTTCTTCACCTTTATAATTCGAAGTAATTCGAATTCGAGAAAGCTTAGCCTACCAGTGGTAAGTTAAGGAACTAGCTAGGGCTCAACACGCCCGATCGAGTCAAAAATTATTCTCATTCTACCCAAAAGAAAAGTCGAAACTGTGACAAAACACTTATATTATTTTTGAAAATTTTTAAAATTTTCATTTTTTTGGTATTTTTGCAAAAATTTGGTGGTGAAAACGGTATGCGTGATAACACCACTGCAGGCAAAAATAAATCGAAGATCCCCCCCCAACTAGAACTAAACAACGTCCTCTTGATTTTCAAATGGGTTTCCTACGTAAATCTAAGGCCGTTTTATGAATGGGTCCCAAAGATAAAACGTTTAGTCATTAGATTTTGGATACTGATTCCCAAACTGAAGCTGAGGATGTGAAACTCATGTGATTACTGCGAGCACGATAGTCTTCACAAACGGAAATTCTGAACAGACAATACACACCAAAGCACACAAAACAAGGACAAAATCACGGGTAAATGGAAAATGAAAGCCTTCTCACAAAAAACAGCTTATTAATTACACTACTGCTAAGCCTTGGTATGCCTACCACGAAGCGCTTGTGTTAGGGTCCCGACACTTGACACTCCCCCGAATTTATTGGTCCATGGGAACGTCCTGGAGATCCGAGCCAACCATGTTGGGTATGTCCCCTCCAAAGTATATTTTATACGATGACCATTCACTTTAAAGTAGGGCCCGGGAGTTTGAGATACTCGACGTGCCATAAGGACAAACTGGACAATGGTAATGGTCCAGACCAACGGATTTCAATTTGCCCAAAAAACTTCAGTCTTAGAGTTGAAAAGGAAACACGATCACCAACGTTGAAAAAGCGGTTTTGATCTTAGCAACTTAGTATCCTCTTGGTATCTCATTATAGATCAAAGAGTTTTCGTATGGCTTGATCACGAAGTTCATTTAGTTCATATCTGTTGAACTTCCTTGATCACCCGCAGTTTGAACATCAAAATTTGTATGCTTGAGAGCCCAGTAGGCTTTGTGCTCTAGCTCGATCGGTAGATGACATGCCTTCCCGTACACTAACTTATATGGAGTACACCCGATGGGTGTTTTGTAAGCTGTGCGGAAGGCCCAAAGTGCATCATCTAGTTTGTCCGACCAGGAGGCACGATTTTCTCCCTCCCCCTGTTCTCTCAAAAATACCTTTAAACCATGAATATGACACTCAACTGCCGCCCTTGGGTTTGTGGTGATTACGGCGTGGAAGAGACATGAGTGACTCCGACTTAAAGCATGACCAATTGTAAACTGGTCATTGCAAAAGTGAGTTTCCGCGATCACTTAGGAATAGCTCGGGGGCACCAAATCGAGAAAATAGAGTTTTCAAAAATTTGCAAACAACTCGGGCATCATTGGTGGGGAGCGCTTTTGCTTCAACCCATTTTGACAAGTAGTCAACAGCCACGAGTATGTACTTGTTCCCTCTTGAAGACGGGAACGGCCCCATAAAATCAATGCCCCAGATGTCAAAGATTTCGCAAACTTGGATGGGATTGAGCATCTCATCACGAGCGTAATTTTTCCTTAGCGTGACAAATGTCACAACGGGTGACAAGTCGTGGGCATCCTTGTAGATTGGTTGCCAATAGATCCTGAATCGAAGACCTTTCTTGCTTGTAATGGCACCATAGTGTCCCCCAGTGGGTCCACTGTGGCAAGCTTTGAGAATGTCTAAAGCTTCTTGCCCAGAAACACAACGTCTGATCACTTGGTCAGCACAGTTTTTAAACAGAAAGGGATCATCCCAGAAATAATGTTTGACATCCTTGAAGAATTTATTTTTTTGTTGGGATGTCATTCCTTTGATAACGAATTTCCCCGCATGGTAGTTTGCAAAATCTGCAAACCATGTACTATCATCTTTTAAAGCAATAGAACAAGGGTTTCGAGAGGAAATGCCTTCAATTATTTCCTTGTTCTCGAACTTATCCTAGTGAGGAATTTTCAGTCTTGAAAGATGATCTGCAGCAAGATTTTCTGCCCTTTTCTTGCCTACGAACATCATGTCAAATTTCATGGAGGCCCCAATAGGATCCACCGCATGAAGTCTTGCCTTTAGCATCCTTCTAGGCAAAAAGATACTGATGCAAATGGTCAGTATACACCTGCCTTTGGACACTTATGAAGAGAACAATAGGAAACAGCTGTAATATAACACTAACAACAAGATATGAACGAATTTCATCAAAGGCATACACTACGGCAAGTAATTCTTTTTCGGTCGTAGTTTAATGAGTTTGAGCCTCCGTTCATATCCTTGCTAGCATAGTTATAGGTGAAAAAAATGCCTGTTTTTCCTTCCCAGAGGACTGCCCCAATTGCGAAGTCGCTAGCATGCGCACATCAGTTCAAAGGGCAATCCCAGTCAGAGGCAATTAGATCAGCCTCAGTCAAATTTCTTTTGAGTGTATTAAAGGAACGATACACCATCAGAGAAGAAAAATGGAGTCTCTTTTTCAAGCAAAGAGTCATAGGACGGCCAATTTTGACGTCCTGAATAAAATCGTCGATAAAAACCGGCGTGCCAAGGAACACTACGGACACCTATCACAGTAGTCGATTGAGGAGCTTGACTATACCTTCAACCCTTTAGGCACATCAACCTCAATTCCCGACTTAAAATTTTGGCGCCCGTGAACAAATGTCTTCCTTCACCATAAAATGGCTCTTCTCCCAGTTTAAAGACAAATTGGTGTCTTCACACCGTTTTCAACATCTTTTCCAAATGGGATAGGCATGTAGAGAAAGAGTCCCCGAAGACCGAAAGTCATCCATAAATACTTCCATTGTTTTTTTCAATCATATCGTGAAGATTGCCATCATACACTTTGAACGTACCCGAGCATTGCATAACCCAAAAGGCATGCGACTATAGGCGAAAGTTCCGTATAGGGCAAGTAAAGGTTGTCTTTTTTTGATCTTTTGGGTCAAATGGGATATGAAATAACCCGAGAAGCCATCGAGGAAACAGCAGTATCTTTCCCTAGCATCTTCGAGATTTTAAAAACATTTTTTGGTCCATGAAGGGCAATGGGAAGTGGTCTTTTCGGGTGGCTTCATTAAGCTTTCTGTAATCAATACATACTCGCCATCTCGTGACAATCATAGGAATCAGTTCATTCACATCATTTATGTGATGACAGTCATGCCTCCTTTTCTTGGCGGTACACAGTGTACCGGGCCATTACCCAAGTGCTGTCAGAGATGGGTAAATCAATCCAGCTCGAGGAGTTCTTCAACCTCTCTTGATAACGCGTGGATTTTTTTGGTTACCCTCTCTGACTTTGCACAATGGTCGTAGTCCCTCTTTCCATTAGTAATTTTGTGAGTACAAAATACTGGTTAACACCCTTTATATCGAGAGTTTCCAAGCGATGGCTCGCTTTGTGGGACTTGAGAACCTTGAGAGACTGTGCCTTTTCCTCATCTTTAAATCTTTAGAAATTATGACAGGCAACTTGTCGTCGCCTTCCAAAAATGCGTATTCAAGATGGGGTGGCAGTTCCTTGAGTTCAACCTCGGGAGGTTCATCAACGGAAGATTCAACGGTTTTATCTTCACAGGAGTTTTGAGTTTCTATCCTAACCCAGGAGAATTTGTCTTGATTTGGGAGGGGGAGGGGTGGATCACTGTGGCAAAATTGCATTCCTAGAAGCAGGATTTCCCCCTCAGGATCCTGAAAGTGTTGGATCATACTTCAATGAAAGTTGGATCATCTCTAGAGCACGAAACGAATCTGCTTCTTCAAATAAAAAAAATCACTTCCCCGAAAGGAGTGAGATTTGTAGAACAGTAGAAACAATAGGCGCAAACTTATGGAGTGGGATTGCACTCACATCCCGTTTGAAAATCCTAGGACCTCTTAGAATTACTCACACAAGCCATATCAATGACGTCTATTTTGTTTACTGTCATATGGTTGTAATCAGCTGTGGATCTTGAAGTTTGGTCCAGATTGAAGGTGATGGGCCTCTTTGCCAACACTGAACGGTTAACCCTCACCTTCATAAAACATCTATCAAAGCATGACTTGTTTTTTAAGAAACATCGCCGAGAATTTAAAGGGTACTCGGGGGTCTGGTTTACAATCACAACTACGAAGACAACTGGAAATTGAAATTATTCCCACATTTTACAAAGACATCTTCAGCGATACCGACGTTGATTCAGTGATCGAACGTCAGCTATTCTAATGTCAATGCAAGTCGGGGTCAATTCCAGGAAGAGAGATAGATTGTTCCATACAGAAATAAGGCATGAGATTAATGCTCGCACCAATATCGCCAATGCGTAGATGTATAATCCCCGTAAATTTACCATGGAATCAGAAATCGGCCAGGGTCCCCAAGTTCCTTTGGTAACTTGTTTGAGGAACCGCTGAACAGTTCTCATTCAAAGAGTTCTTGCCAATTCGCTCAATTTTTCTTGTTCAAACAAAAGTTTTTAAAGTTGAAGCAAATTTAGGCATAGCCTCAAGGCATCGGTAAACGCGAATCTCGAAACATCAAATTTTCTAAAGATTTCCCCAATAGAATTTCTATATATAGTCGATAGCTTTTTCCTGCGCCTTTCAATCATTCATCTTGATGAAATGGAATTGATGCTTTTGAAATTGGAGTACCACAGGACAATCATTGGCTCAGGATTTGATTACGTGACTGAATTTGGAACAACAGAGTTGGACTCTTCGGTGCTTCCGATATTAGCAGGAGGCATCGGGTTCCTTGTCACCCGTCATCATGATTAACTGCTTTCCGGTCTTGGATGGTAACACCACTGCGGTAGTGATACCTTTTTAAATCTTCCTTTGGTTGGTGACAGTGTTACCAGGCAGAGTTCCAGAATCGGAAGTAGAAGCTGTATTAGCATAACAAATTTTGAAAGCATGTCAGTCAAATTTGCCATTTGGATTGCAGGTTTTTGACCTTGGTTTTGCATGTTTTCTCAACACTGCATCAATGGCTGTCACATATCTTTCAAAATCTGCTTTTAACACACCGTGTGTCTGAGGAGCAGTCCTTGATTAGCTACTGGTTGAGTTGACCGGAAGGTCGATAAAATCTACCTTGGTTAAAATTGTTTCCTCTGTTAGATTGAAGTTTTTCCTCGATTGAAATTGTTTTGACTATTTGCATGAGGGTTCTGAATAGGAGGAAAACCAGGAGGTCGAATTTGATATTTGGACCATCGAGGTCGATAACCCAAATTAGCTTGGTTTGAAATTGGTCGCAGCGGCCTGGGACACAGACTTCTGGGATAGTGTCAGGATAATGATCTATTTGGCTTGACCTTTTGGATGAAGAAGGACCTCCCCCACAAGTTACCACAACTTTGTTCAACCGCTTTTACGGGGCGAAGCTTGGGGTTTGTTCTTCTATCGAGAATTACTCCCGAACCGAAGTCCTTTGAGTCAGCAACCATCAGATGAGACTGCTTGGGTGGAAGATCTTGTACTCATTTTTAGCAAACACTTTTTGTTTCTTGATTGACGTAACTAGACATGCTCTCATGATTTTTAAACATTCTCGAGCATTTTTCTAAGAAGTTACCACCGAAGCAGAGTTCAATGAATCTATCATTTGGAGTATTAGGGCATTATAGAATGTATCGAGTTGATGCAATTTTTTGAAAACCCATGATGAGGGCATCCCCTTAAAAGACATTTGAAACGATCCCAAGCCCTCATAAAAACGTCTCATCTAATTTTTGCTAAAAATCTCGTGATTTCATTTCATGAATATGTCGATTAGAGGGTGGGAAGAATTAGTTGAATAAATTTCGAAACAAGATCACCAATGTTTCATCGACCGATGGGGGAGTTCTACTTTTCGAGCCATATCCGGGCTGCCCCTTCGAGAGAAAACGGGAACCGCATAAGCTATAACCGACGTATTTGTACGTCGAATCTTACATAGTAGAATGTTGATCTTGTTGAAATAACGATTGAGCATTGTGTCCTATCTTTATCATTTTCCAAAAAATTGCATGTTTTGGTGACAATATGAAGTAGACCATGCTTGATCTGAAAGTTATATGCGGTGATTTTCCACGAATAACTATCGCATCCTCGTAACCTCTCGTGGGTGCTTCGGGAGCAGTTTGCGCCATATTACATTATCAGCATCGAACTATGGGAAGGATTATCAGTTTCTCAGATTAGATGATTCAACAGAGTTTTGTCGAACTGGGTTGTCGACGTCTACGGGCTTGAGAACGAGTGCGCATGCACAAAATAGAAATATAAAAAGAAAATTTACTCTAATTTTTTTTGGTTTTTCAAAGATTTATTCACAATTGATTTTAACGGACAATGAGATAAGACAACTTAAACCAAATAATCTACTTACTTCACGGTAGCTCTCAAAAAGATAAACGCACAGGTGAGCGGAGGAGTAGGAATAGCGCGAAGCTTATTTCTCCTTTCGGGTCGTAGTTCCTAGGAACAACCCTCCTTATACCCACTTTATAGTTTGTTTAACCTTTCAAGGTGAGCCGTACGTCGTAAGAGACACAAAAGGCAAGTTTTTAAATCTTTTGTTCGAATTGGGAACCAACAAGTTCACCGGAAGTTATTATGATAATACCTCAGTTGAGAATATTATATTTTGGTATTTTACCAATTTGTGAATTTTATTTCTTTTTTTATGGACAATGTTTTTGGTTTTTCTTTGGTTTTTTATCTGATAATTATACTAAAAGAAATGAAAAATATTTTTGTACTTTTTTATATTTTTATAATAAAAGAAAATATTCACAGTTTCAAACACAATTGATCAAACGTAACGATAGTCGGCTTCACAGCCTCCCCGGCAACGGCGCCAAAAATTGATTGCGGGTTTTTACACTATATATATATAATATATAATAAAATATAAAATATATATAAGTCTAAAAACAACAATCAATGAAACCGAGAAGTAGTATAGAGTTTTCCCGGGTCGTTTATCCCCAACGAGGCTGGACTGGAGAATCGATACAATCGAAGATTTGAGTTTGAAGGAGAGAATTGGATTGGAAGTGTGGAAAAGTCAAATTAAACAATAACAAATAAAAACGTTTAAGAAAAACCTAGAAATTACGAAAAAAATTAAACTAGAAACGAAAGCCCGAATCCCCGAACAAAGGGGAAAAACCTAAAATCTATTAAAATAACCCTACGAGAGAAATTTTACTTCTAAACACTCTAGGGACCAAATAACGAAGTATGAAAAAGACGTAGACCGAAAACGGATTCGTTTGACCCAAAAACGAGTCAAAACAAAATCCCGCACCGGACCGTTCTTTAAAAGGAAAAAATTTAAAAATGACCCTACGAAAATTTTATATTTTCCTACAAACTAATATGACAAAAGAAAATTTTTCAAAAAAAACAAAAAATTTTTTTATAATTTTAGTATTTTTTTATGAATTAATTAAGCTATTTAACGACATTAAATGTATAAAAAATATTAAATGATTTCGAAAAATTCCATGAAAACATTTACAAAAACTACTGGACCTAGACAATCCCACGAAAATAAAAAAACACAAAGTTTGTCTTAAGGAATTAAGCCCCGAATAAGCTGTACAGCTTATTAGCTATAAAGCTAAAACACCTTAAGTAATACAAGGCCCTTGAGACCTTTAACGAAAAAGACCCAAGGCGGCAGTGTTAAGAGGGGAGTTATAAAGGGGAATGTATCGATTGGTCACGGGTTCGAGTCTTGCTCACCCGGACCAATTGTCTTTCCCCTTTTTTTTTCGAAAACTCAAAGAAGCAAAGTTGTTAAGCTCGTGGGGCTTAACAACTTTGTCTTCTACAACTTTTTACGAAAAGCTGTCAATAAGCTTAAAAATAAGCTTAAAGGTGACAGAAATGCTTAAAGGGCTTAAAAGCAAAAAATATGCTAAGTCTTTTTGGCTTTTGGTTGAAATAAGCTAGGACTTGGACTAAAATAAGCAAAAGGGCTTAATCTAAACCTAGGTAAGCTAAAAGGGCTAAGAGCTTAAGGCTAAATAAGCTGCAACAGCTTATGATGACAGGAAAGCTTAAACAAAGCTTAAAGGGCTAAAGAGCTAACTCGAACACATAAGCCTAGGAAAAAGGCTAAAAAATCTAACAACTAACTAAAATAATCTAAAATAAGCTGGTTTAGGAACAAAGGAGCTATTACATAAGCTGAATTAAGCAAAAATGAAATTAAACGCAATCCCATAGACCTAAATCTTGTAAAAACAGTCAAGGGCTCATTTGAGCTTAAAAATAAGCTGCAAATGAGCTTTTTCAAATGCTGAAATTCACAAGCTATACAAGAGCTTATAAGCACTGAATAAGCCAAGAGATTGGGACTTACGTCCTCTTAAAGGCTAAAAAAATAAGCCTAAAGACCCCCTTTGCACCAGGGGAGCTTTAAGGCTAATCTCAAGGGCCTATTTGACAGCTTGTGAAAAGCTGTCAAATAAGCTCTAACCAATCAAATAAGCTAAAACAGATTGAGTGCCCTATGAAAGGGACTTGTGCACCAATCTTTAGCTTTTAAAACTACGAAAAACTTGCTAATTTGTGTTTAGTAAAAAGGAGCTTTTATTTTTATTTAAAACTGCTTATTGAAAAGGAATGGTGATATTTTGATACAAAGTCAAAAAACCAAGAGTGTTTTGACAGCATGTATTTGAACACACTAAAACATCATATTTTTAGGCTTGAACTCAAACCACAAGTGCTTATTAATAATAAACATTTTGTGCCCGTTTTAAAAATCCAACAGTTAACACAAGGTGTTATAAAACTTTTGAAAACAAATTTTCAAACTAAAAGAACTTGTAAAACAGCTTAAGGCAAGCTTAAAACTTAACTCAAAGTAACAATTTTCCTCAACCCATGCCAAAGCTTGTTTTGACCTTTTTAAAGCTTATGTGCCAAACACCCCATACCAATTTCTGTCCTAACTTTAATGTACTATAAAAAACTGTTTTTTAAAAGCTAAACCATCTAAAACCATTTATCTACTCACAACTATTTTTCACTAATAAGCTACTTATAAAACTAAAACTTACAGCTTAAGTGTAAAACTTAGCTAGTTATCTCTCCTAGCCCTTACACTAATATAGACAGTTTTAAAAGATAAACTTAAGATTAATACCAAATTATTCAATGAAAACTTAAAACATATAAATAACAATCAAAACAAACATGTTTTTTGCAAAGAACTGACAGAATTGGAGAGTAAAATAAAGCAAATGTTTTTTACGTTAGAAAATTTAAGCAAATGAAATTTAAGAAATGAAACCTTGGTTTTTTTGTTGTCTCAGAACCAAGCCACTCTTGTTGAGTGAGTGGCTTAAAACCTGAACCTAATGGCTCCTTAGCCTCTAAACCTGAGCTTAGAAGCTCAATAAGCTCATACTTGACTTATTACTCCAAATCGCTTCCAAAATGAACTCAAAACACCTCAGTGTCCATGCTTGATGTCAATTGAACTTAAAGGAGTAAATGAATGCCTTAAAAAAAACATATTTTTACTAAACTTGAGCTTTTTACAAGGAATAAGCTCGAAATGAGCTTATTGAGAGCTTTTTAGGTAAAACAAGCTTAAAATGGAAATTCAAAAGCAATTGACACTCGAAAACAGAATTGTTAATACGCTAAATAAAAATACAAATATGAAAATTAAACAAAGGTACAAGTTACTAAAGCTTAATTTTAAAATTTTAAGAGAAATCTTAAAAATAACGAAAATACAACTGAAAATACAAAAAACAAACTAACTTTTTTCTTATGTCTTCTTCTTCTATTTATACTGAGTCGTATGTGTTTGTTGTGGTGAAGAGGGGAAATGCAAACAAATCCTAGCCCTTCAATTCCTTTCAAAAAATCAATCTTGTCGTCGAAATAAGCTTTGGGAGCGTGGGATTGCCAACTGGCAATCTCACGCTTGGAAAGTTAGTGAGGAGGGGGGAGGTTAGTACCCATGGTGGTGGAAGAAACGCAGGTGAAAAATGGCTTGTAATCCCGGAGTTGTTTTTGGGGGGAAAAAGAACAGCGGAAAAGGGGTTATGTTTAAAACAGACAAAGGTTTTGTGGAATGTCAAAAGTTGGCCCCTCAAAGTGATTTGTTTCATTGCACGATTCGTCCTTGTGCTGTTACAACTTTTGGGGACTTGGCAAAACAAGTCCCCAAGAGTTATAACACTCTTTGTAAAACTTGTCCTTGGGTGTACAAGTTAGGAGGGTTGGCAGAACTGCCCCTTGGGGTATAACTTTGCTTTAATGGCAGTTTGGCCCTTCTCTTTTTTTTCTCTTTTTTTCTTCTTTAAATATAAGTTTAGGGATTTACAATTTCAGTCCCTCAACTTATATTTCTTTGACTTTTGGCCTCGGGGTTGACTTGGATTGACTTTGACTTTGACCAGTTGACTTTTCTGTTGACTTTTTGACTTGATTGACTTTTCGGCTTCGATTTGGGCTTTTGTCCTTCATATCTTTTCCTTCTGATCACGGTTTTGTTGTTTTGGCTTTGTGTTCGTCCTTTATTCTTAGTTAAACCGTTCCTGCACAACACACTAGCAAAACGAAAAAAACAAACAAGCATATATTTGGCATTTTAAGTCCGTTTTTGGTTATTTTAGCTCGTTTTTAAAGGTAAAAGGTATGTGTAATTAAGCACATACCACCCCCTTAATTATAAGGGGGCCGATACCCTATTTAAGGGGACCGGCCATAGACTCCGCTCCTCCAGTTTTCCCTATAAATACTGGACTATTCCCCAACATTTTTCTCACCTTTTGCACTCATTCTTTCTGTTCTAAAATAGCCCATACATCTCTCTAAATCCTTTGATCATTTAATCATAAAGCTTTGTTTCCAAGTGATTCAAGCTTAATCCCTCAAGTGCAAGAGAAGAATACGTCCATCATCAAGTGAAGAATTATTACATCTTAGTGTGCATAGAAATCTTTTTGCATACATATCACATATTTGTAAATCAATTGTATATCTTGTAAGTTGTGTGTAGTAGCTAGATCTTTACGATCTTTGTAAGTATAGTTAGATCGTGGTGATCTAACAAGTAGTGTTAGATAGTTTGTAATATAAGTATGTGGTAAGTGAAGTGTTTGAAGTAGGAAACAAAAAAAAAAAAAAGAAGGTTTGAAGTTGTGCAGAAGTTATGAAAGTTGCGAAGAAGTTGTGAATGTGAAAATGTGAGAAGTATTGGTAAAGACGTTGTGAAGTTGTGAAGAAGGTGTGAAGAAGTTGTGTAGTGAAGTTGTGAAGTTGTGGTAGATTGGTTCTAGCTAAGATTAGAACTCGACATCTAGCTTAGTGTCGGAAATCAAGATAAGCGAAAGTTGTGTAAGGTTTTCTCCGCCATAAGGGAGCTTGTTGACATAGTGAAGAAAACTCTCGAGTTAGGTGCTCGAGGAGTGGAGTAGGGCGAAGAGGTGCTTCGTTACCGAACCACTATAAATCCTCGCGTTGTGGTTTGATTGTTCTTACTCTTATCTCTTGTCTTACATTATTTTCTCATACTATCCTATTAATTGTTTAGATAAGTATATTGTTCATATTGTGCAAGTGTTGAATTCACATAAAGTCGAATCTAGAATTTTTACAAACACTTTAAAACCTTAAATTAAAAAGCGGTAAACTATTCAACCCCCCTTCTAGTTTTCCACAATTGGTATCAAGAGCCACGTCAAACAAGATTTTTAAAATAAATTGTATTTTAAAACTTGAATCGATCTATGAAATCGGAAAAATATTTAGAAGGGCAATCTATGCAAAGACCACCACTATTTGAAAGTGATGGATTTATTTATTGGAAAAATAGATTCGAAACTTATGTGAAGTCAAAAGATCTAGATATTTGGCATGTTATTACCGATGGTGATTTTCCTCCTATTCAAAATAATCCCGAAACTAAAAAGGATGAAATTGTACCTTTTCATAAACAAAACGATGATCTTAAAAAGAAACTTGCTAAAAATAATGAAGCTAAAATGGTAATTTATAATGCTTTACCACGTAAAGAATATGAAAGAATTTTTATGTGTCAAACCGCAAAAGAAATTTGGGATACTTTTTTAATCAGTCATCAAGGTAATAATCAAGTCAAAGCAAACAAAATAGACCTTCTTGTTTAACAATATAAACAATTCATGATTTCAAAAGAGGAATCAATAGATAATGCCTTTGCTAAATTTAACACTATTATTACTAGTCTAAAAGCACTTGATGAAGGTTTTTCTAGTAAGAATTGTGTTAGGAAATTTCTTAGGGCGTTACATCCTAAATGGCGCGCAAAAGTCACGACGACTGAAGAATCAAGGAATCTAACAACTCTATCACTTGACGAACTCGTTGGAAATTTAAAGGTTTATGAAGAAGTAATTAAGAAAGATTCCGAAACAATCAAAAGCAAAAGAGAACAAAGTAGATCTATTGCCTTAAAAGCTAGAAAGGAATCTAGTGTTGATGATAGCTCAACCTCCGATAGTGAAGATGAAGAATACGCTATGGCCGTAAGAGACTTCAAGAAATTCTTCAAAAGACGAGGGCGATTCGTAAGACAACCACATGAAGAAAGAAATTCATTCCAAAGAAATAAAGACGACAAAAATGGCAAAGGCGAAAGAAAATGCTTTAAGTGTGGAGATCCAAATTATCTCATCAGAGAATGTCCAAAACTATCAAAATATCAAAATCAAAAGGCGTTTGTTGGAGGATCTTAGAGTGATAGCGACGAAGATGAAGAGGAGAAGACAAAGGACGAAAAGTGTCTTATGGCTAAAGCTTCCAATGAGATACTTTCCGAAACCAAATACTTTAGTGATGACCAATCATCATTAGACAAAAATGACTTAGATAGTGAATATAGTAGACTATGCAAAATAGAACTAAAAGTCATGGCTAAAAATAAAACTCTAAAACAAGCTAAAATAGAATTAGAGAATGAAGCACTAGAATTAAAAGATAAATTATCTAGGTTAGAAAAAGGTAAGGAAGTAAATGAAGAATACAAATTATGTTAAGACCTTAAGTTTGAAAATGAGAAGCTTAGAAAAGAAATATCTAGGCTAAATCAATTAAATGATAGTAGTCACTCACTTACACTTAAGAAATAAAAAAAAATTCTCAAAAAACTTCCTGAGATAAATCCGGGTTAGGTTTTAATTTTAACAAAGAGTCACCTAGCGAAACCAAACAAGTAAAGTTTGTAAAAGCCCAAGAATTCAAGTCGAAAGAAAAATTGATAGAATCAAATTCAAAAACAAAATTTATACTTATAAACAATACTAAAATTCCTATTGCAAGCGATGATGAGGTAAAACATTTTTACAAACCCTCCTTAAAACCCAGAGTCGGATTTACTAAACCCACAATGAGGTCTAAAACTCCACCTCCAATAAAGTACTAAATAAGTCCTCGTCCATCAGGTACTAGAACACCACACCTAGGAGATACCAATGTAGACAAAACAATCCTAAACATATTCATAAGAAACATTTACATCCACTTAGTTTCACTCAATGTGGAAGTTGTTCACCATGTATGTGCCAAAACCAAATGCAAAACATATGCGAAAATAATAACTTCGGATACATGAAACGCTGGGGACTAAATGGCTAAGCCATCGCAACCTTTGAAGTGGTGTGTTCTCTACAAACATTCTTTGTCTCCAGATTAAGGAATTCATGATAAGGTTCCCATGAACCCTTATCATTTACATTATGAAGACATTGATGAAGATAATTCTAAAGACTATGGTACATCTCACTTTTCATCTTCGTAGAAGATAGATTATAAGTAAATGCCTATGTGTTACTATGATGTTGTAGTATAATTAGTTCGTAGAAAATAGTGGTAGTCCCCCCCCACCCCTCCCCTTTCCCCCACCCAAAAAAAAGAAAGGATACATTTGTTGGTGTCCTAGCTTGAAAAGATTAGTTCACTATGAACTATTCTCTTTCGTGAAGGATTTATAGTCATACGTCTACAAAATGGAAAATCTTCCTATGACCACGTAGCAACTCCACGTATATGAAGAAGAGCAAGCTAGGTGGTTAACATTAACATAGATTAGGATTAGTCGCGCGAAGATCATAGACACACTATGGATGAAACAAACTCCTTTCGACCTCGACGATCGCCTCGGATCCGTGTCAACCATCATCTACGTCTATCGGAATCAACTTGTTGAAATCTTCAACTACGTCTTATTATTTCATTATCTTCGCTATCCATTCTCGTCTCACCTCAAATCACCTCTCGAATTGACGTCTTGATTATCTCGTCCAAAATAATCCAAGAACTTTTTACTTAACGAAAGGTTAATTAAAATGTCAATTATCACTTTTATCGTTGAAACACAATGTTAAGTTTATTTTCCTTTAAGACTACTAAATATATATATAAATATATATTACTAATAATAGGGATTAAATAAATTCGGGCCAAAAAAATTGATCAGGTGGCGGCCCCCTTAAAATTAAGGGGACCGACTTGTTATTTTGGGTGGCCCCCCTAAAATAATTAAGGGGACCCGCCCTATCCACCGAAAACCCAAACACCCTTTTTCTTACAACTCTTACCAAAATCATTCATTTTTTTCATTCCTCTTCATTCCACCCACTGTGAACGAACCCAGTAGCCAAAAACCTTCAAAACAATCTTTGTAAATTGCCTAAATTAACAAAATTCACAAGGACTTCACTAACAACCAATCAACACCATCATTTAAGTTGTTCCATCATTCTTTTCATTTGATTTCATCCAATTTTGCTCTTAATCAAAATTGGGTGTTCTTTATTATTTTCATACTTTTTATTTTGGTCTAGGATTTCCATAACTATAATGATTCGCATAGTCATAGGAGCAATACAACCTTGATAGGATTGAAACAAAACACTTATTGAGTCAAATTTTTAGAAACATGTATATACTCATGAACACATAGCCGAATTTTTGCATTCTTAAACTTACACATTGTTGATTAATGTCTAAACATGATAAAAATAATCAAGTATTGATTGTCCAAACATGCATATATTTTTTTTTCAAATCAATGAGTAAAATTCTATAAAAATAAAGGAGTGTTTGGTTTGTTTCTTAGGAACAATTTTTAGAGTCAAAATGACCATCACTATAGTTTTGTCACGTGTATAAATACTTAATAAATTTGTATAAGTCATCAAGATATATAATTCATATATATATAATATAATATATAATAAAGACTATATATAAATAAATATAATAACTATATATCATAATATTGATACATTTATAAATGAATAAAATAAAGGGGTGTTTTTGGGTTAATGCTTAAAACATGTTTTAGTCAAAACAAATACAATTTAACCTTTGTCAAGTCCAAGAATAATAAACTTGAAACTTGCCAAACAAAATATACACTTAATCAGCATAATTTTCGACAACTTAGACACAAATTTTGTATTGATAAGGAGTTTATGGTTAATGTCCTTGATGTTGAAAAATATAACTAATATACATCTTCTACATCCTATCAATAAGTCAAAAATAAATAAGGAACAATGGAATCACTTCTTAGGGTTTTTACTTTTAAAGTCTGAAGTAATTCCTTGTCCACATTTTCCACTTTCAAAACTTTATTTACATTATTATATTTTTTTTTATATATAACATTTATTTTTGTTAATGTTTTAGGTGACAAAATGCCGAAAGCTACAACAACCAATATATCTCTCACTAAATCCTACATAGCAAAAGTATCCAAAATTTTCGGCATCTCCCCTACCATTGCCCAATTTCAAACAAACTATTGAAAACCGCAAACATTCACGCAGGTCGAGTTGTTGATCACGGCCTCTCCAAATCCAACAACATCGAGCGTCTTTTTACTAACATTCGTTTCAATTGTCTCTTTCAAATCAACGAACTGATTGTTCCAAGATTCATTCTAGTCACTATAGTCGAGTCATGGTACAAACCGATGAATATGACTATCTTGTTATCTCTTTTATGATTCAACACGAATTCATAACTCTTACTCTCGCTCAATTCGGTCAAATCCTCAAAATTCCATACAATGGTCAATCCGTTTTTACAAACGAATGGGTACTCTTGCAAACCCTGAGTATTGCTCAAGAAACGAGGGACATATTGCACTGAACTTCCACTCCCTACGACATTCTCGACTTACTTTGAACTGGAACATTCGTGGAACACCGAAACCATCAAAAGTCAAACGTCCTCTCACAATACAAATCAAATTGCTCACCAAAGTAATTAAGCTCCGACAAAGAATAAAAAAAAAGGCCAATGGTAAAGAACACATTCTGAGAGAATGTTTCGACTTGAGGACATCTGACTGTCTATCCGCTTGTCTTGCTCTCAGTGTTGTAATAAGTTTTTTGCGAGGAACAATAACAATCTTGCTTATTTCTTATTTTTAAAAGAATCCAATGAGCTAGAGATACTCCAACCCAAACTTCCATACATGGCATGTTTCTTACTCGTCTTTATCAAAACGTCATGGAAACGTATCCTCGTCTTGATAATGGCATCTATAACATTGTTGAGAGAGTCATGCGTCCTTTTGCCCTAAAACAAACTCGACGACCTCGAAGTGATCGTGGTAAGGCGCGTCATTCCGTCTCCTCTTCGTCCTCTCATCATCAAGGTACGTCATCTCATCAACATGATATGATGAATGACGATACGAAACATCTCTAGGGGGCAAGTACACGAACACCTACCACTTATCTTAACTCCCTCAATCCACTCAACTACCAAAACTACCATATGCCTTCTGCTTCCGAACAAACCGATGAAACTCTCTTTGAACGACAAACCACCTTGCTCAACCAAACGCAACAAATACATAAGGAGATGCACGAAGGGTTCAAGTCATTTGGAAAGGCACTAAAAGGAGTGTTTAGCAAGAAGAAGAAGTGAAGAGATAGGTAGTAAGTAGCTAGATTTCTAAATGGTAGTTTTAAGACAATTTTTGACTTGATTAGAGTATGTTTCTTAACAAATTGTGTGGTGATTATCCGATGTATTCGGTAAAGAATTATGTTGTTTAGTTATCACTTTAGGTACTTGTTTTCTATGATGACTTAAACCTTTAGTTGTTTTATTTAATCAACTACTTATGCTACTTTGGTTTCATGACTTGATATGTTTATTACATGCTATATGATCAAATGTGCTCATACAACTCAATAGGGCTTGCTGCAAATAAACCACCAAAACAGAAATACTCACCAAAAAAATTCTGAGAAAAATCATTTTTCTGTGAAAAATGGAAGCCAACAAAGGGCGGCCCCCTCAATTCATAACAGGCGGCCCCCTTATCTTTAAAGGGACCGCCCCCTAATTAAGGGGACCGCCCTAGTAAATCACGAGTAAAACAATATTTTTTCTGCTTTTTGACCCTCTTTTACCTAGTCTCAGCTTTCTTTGCCGAGAATGCTCGAACATAATTTGGAACAACCTAAACTAGTTCAAATTCATTCCTTTTTCAATCCATTCTCTTCCCATAAATTCCTTCCAAATGATCATCACCAACACATCATCCACCAAATCATACACTAACCACTATCAACATCTATGGCATCCACTAGAGCTTCCATTTCTAAAGTCTCCAAGAGACCAAAAATCAACATCATACCACCAAAATAATTGTTTGTGGATTTAACCCAAGATGACACAAAAACTCTATCACCCAAACTTCAACTCTCATCACCTAGTGCTCTTAATGCACCTTCCAAAACACCATCAACCAAAGATACTTTTTCATCCTCAATTGACTACATACCCAAATCACCAACCTCATCAACATCACTTTCACCCAATGGTTACTTAAACCCACCAACATCTCCTCCTCCAAGAGTTTATCCACCACCTCCAACTCAAGAAAATGCATCAATGACATCACTTCTTACCCTTTACCAATTACCCCACTTATGTCTCAATTTAATACTCCATGCACCTTTCACCACTATTGTTGGTCATCCCATTTCATGAACCACTTGAGGCACAGGAGAACATGCTATGTTGTGCATTCCTAATCTTTCTCTCCGTATTTTGGATTAAGAGATGAACTCCGAATATAAGTTTTCATATATTGAACACATGCTTCACAACCACCAACAACATCATCCACAACCACCACCATGCATCACCAAACTAAAACACACTATATGTTTTGGTTTCTCAAATTAATGTCACCCTTATTTGCAACAAGTCCTATAGAAGATTTACTAGTCTATAGGACTCTTTGTAGTTAAAATTTCATGTATGTTTAGCATGAATATATATTACTCCTTATGAATGCATGAGTGGTGGTTCACACACTATTTTAAATTTTAATGGATGATTATTGTTGTTGCAGTACTATAAGCCATAAATTTTATCTTCATATGATACCTGTTAGAACTAGTTGTATATTCTAACTCGTTTTTGTAGCCAATAAACCATAGTTATCGATTCCTGTGCCCTCGAACGAGGGGGAGCACACATCAGAAGTGTGGAGCATTTATCTTTCGATTTAACTAGCAATTCTCGACGATTTCTTTTTGATTCTAACAAAAAGGTAGAAATGACATGAAAACTCACAAATACCTTTTTTAAAAATAATTTACATAATGATTTAAATTTTATTAAACATTCAAAAAGTGGGAGATAGTTGATAATACACGAACACCATTGCCCACGTACAAATAGAGTGCTCCTTGTTTCAGCTTCCTTGCTTCTCTAAACCCCTGTTTTGTAATACAAACGTGAGTACCACAACCAGTGTCATACACCCAGGATTTATTAGGGAAAGCAAATAATTCTATTGTGAAGATACCTGAAGAACTGGCAGTGCCAACTTGCTTCTTTTTCTTCAACAACTCAGCAAGAAATACAGGACAATTCCTCTTCCAATGACCCACCTCCTTGCAGTGGTGGCAGGTGTCATCCTTAGCTGGGTGCTCTTTAGCAGTAGGTTTAGGGTTTTTAGGCTTAGAGATATAACCGTGTTTATCCTTTCCCTTGCCATTAGCTTTACCCTTACCTTTAGCTTTAAGCGATTTCTTATTGGCTTTCTGGATTTTACCACCTTTAATCATCATTACTTGTGGTGTTTCAGCCTTTTTAGGTAAACCTTTTTCATACTCAATGAGCATAGCATGTAGTTCACCAATTGTCTTCCCCATGTTATGCATATTGTAATTTCTTACAAATCCAGTAAAATCACTAGTGAGGCCATTCAAGATTAAACCAACACTAAGATCCTGTGGGAGCACATAACCAAGACGTTCCAGTTGCTCCACATAGTCTTTCATCTTAAGCACATATGCACCAACTGGTTTACCCTCCTCATGTTTGCAAGCATGGAAAGTTTGAATTAGGTCAAACCTCTCAACTCCAGCTTGTTTCTCAAACATAGATTTAAGCTCCTGAAGCATATCATAAGGTGAATAATTTTCAAATTGTCTATGAAGTTCAGGGGTCATACTCCCAAGCATAAGACAAGCCACCTCATTATAAGCATCATATAAAGCATTCCACTCTGCAAGCACATTTGCTTCAGAATTAGCTGCAGGAGCAGGGGGTATAGGCTGTTCAATGACAAACATCTTCTTTTCGACTCTCAAGACTAACTTAAGTCGACGAAGCCAGTCATTGAAATTAGTTCCAGAAAGTTTTTCTCTTTCAAACATCGACCTGAAAGCCGAATGGTTTATGTTTTGAACAGGTAATGCCATCTACAAAACATAGTTAAAGTTCAAGAATTAGTATTTTCGATAATACTCCTTGAAGAAAATTAACTACCCAAGTTTAATCAAATAAACAATTAATTTTCTACAGGCTAGGACCCTACTTGCCATACCACCACCACATCAGTTGATCTGCTAGTGATGGTGTATTCAAAAGGTAATTGACGATCAATAATTGCCGCCGGTGCAATTCCTAGAACCATATGGGACTTACTTTATTACAATAATATACTAGTAAGCATGTTTCATCCCATCTTTTGCCTCACATTTAGGGTCTTACCTCTAAACTGATTAAGTCGTCCAATCAAGAACTGTGATTATGTAACACTAACGTCTCACGAAAAAGTGTATAATCACCTTGGGATTACGATCTACACACGTCTCACGCATAGTAAAAAGCATCTGCAAGTGTTCTTTCAAATTGGATGGCAATAACTTATTTAAAAAGGGTATTTTATTTGTCGTGACAAATATGTACGAAGAAGCATGCATACATCTTCGTATCATAGATTTTAATAAATACTTTACTCAATTAAGTAACTTATTACGGTATCACTCATTTTCTATACATCTAATGTATAAATAGTGTTACCTTTTAAAATTGACGATTCAACATGTTTTCAAACTTAAAGATTAAAGAATGGTCAAATAATGACACTGTAGTGACATACCATGTTTCACGGTAACTCCAATCGAACGCACAAAGAAGCGGAGAAACAGGTCAGCGCGAAGCTTATTAAAAACCTGAAATCTTTAGGAAAATCCTCCTTAAACTTCTCTTATAGTTTGTTCTAGTGGATGAGCCGTACTTCCCATGAGTCCATAGCGTCCAGTTTTAACCACTCATAATAAAACTTTAATTTTGAAAACTCATTATGAACTATAAATAGTCCATAATAAATCTGATTTCATAATAATTAATCATGTTTATATTTATTTTCGAAAAACCCTTTTATTTTCTCACAAGTCCAATACTTAAAATAAAACAATATAAACATAAAACTAATTCACATAACAATTATTCAAATAACAACACTTAACAATTAAGTCATGCAAATATCAATTATGATCCTTATTATCTAATAATTAAAACATGTATATATTCATATAAGGCTACATCATCCAATGATTCCGGCCACATACATCGATATAATCGATTGCGTAAGCCATATACAAGTATATACCACATAGCACATAAAATTTAAACAACTTTAGGCCCCATTAAGACTTAGCTAAGGTCTTCCCTAGCTTTTAAAATCGTAGATCTTACCAATTAAATTTAATGTCTATGTTTTTAATTCTTGATCATCATATTTGCATAAAACCATTAACAATTAACAATATTATATCACATATCGATCCATGATAAATTTGCATGGATTTATCATGGACACCGCATTAACAATTAATAAAGAGTATAAAACCGATCAATTAACAATTAAACCCATCAAGTTTTAATCATATAAAATTTCATACAACCTAGAATTCGTCTAATTAATTTTATAATCAATAAAGATTGTAACTTATATATAAAGATTGAATCTTTATACATAAAAACGCCCAAAGGGCTTAAAAATTAATCAAGAACCCTAAATCTTGTCAAATTTTAATTACTTGTAACTACAAATTCTACACGATGGCTCGTGATGCCACTGTTGGGATTTTAAATATAGTTAACCATTAAACACGAGTACGCAGCGAAAAGTAAACACGTATAGAATTCATAATTAACAAGATTAGAGATGTGTACCTTTTAGCAATAAATATTACACCTTCTTGAATATACGCGTAACCACTAGGATCAAAGTATCATCCCTCTACTTCAACACACATAATGCATTTTTGTTACTTTCTCTTTCCTTAAATGTCATATTAATAACTCATTAAATATTTACTTTAACTATTTAACATAAGTTATGCTTATCACATAAATATATTACATTTAATATATTCATTAATTGTTTTACTTATTAATGCGTGCGTCCCCGTAGGCTGGAATAAATAATCTGGACATATATTAATTTATACTTGGACATATTCCAACACAAACTAGTCGACCGACACCGTTAAATTTATGGTTTTTAAATTATGTCTTTTAATTTATGCATTTTAATTTATGTCTTTTAATTTATGTATATTTTTTTAATGTAATGTTTTAATTTTAATTAATTTTATTTTAGTTATAACAAGTTTATTTAAATAATATTTAATTTAAAAAAATTAAAAAAATAGTTTGTCACCAGAAATTCTGGTGACAACCAATGCCGCTGAATTCTGGTGTCAAACTCTATTTCGCTGACGTGACACCACTTTTTCTCTATGGCACGAGGAGTTTGACACGACCGCTCCCCGTGCTACATGATATTTTAAACGACCTAAAGTTATGAAAATATGTATTAATATATTTTTAAATCAACAAAAAGTTGGGAGACAACAAGAAAAATGGTATAATGGTCGATAAAAAAAAAGAATAAGAAAAGATACTGTATATATTTGATATACTATAAGTTTGATAGGATAAATATGTAAAATCCCAACTTTTGAAAAGAATAAAGCTTAGGATTCTAAAGTAGAACGTTTTTTATTAGTATAGTAACTTTAAACGTAAGCTACAAGGTAGGGATTTATCGGCATCGAAAATTAAATTATATATATATATATATATACTTTTTGTATACATGCTCCACTCATACTTACATTAGGGTTTCAATGGAATATCTTCCGCATGATGTTCTTGAGATGGTTCTCATGGGATTGGATGTGAATGAT
>BQNB010034170.1:3067-51802 GCA_026074375.1 Tanacetum coccineum
GTTCAATCACCATTAACGCTGTGTTTTTTATGTGTTCGTTAGCTGCGTTTTTGCAGGCATGGAAGATGCATAAAAATATTGAGTGATCCTTCTTAAGCTTAAATATCTAAGGGCTACTGTGGACGTTAGAAATCACAAGTAATTCCCCTTGCCATTTATTATGAGGAGCTCAAGTATAACTTCTTGCTTTTTAACTAATATGCACGGGACAAATGAGTTTAGCTACTAGATTCAAAGTAAACCAGACTCAAGGCAATGAATTGGAAGTCATCTGGAATAAATCATAACTTTTGAGTTATACTAATCGTTGATAATTTATTATTTTGCTAGATGTTAATCAGTAGCCACAAAAGGAAACCATTAGCGTGCGTACGGATATGGAACAACGACCAGTACATGTGTCGCTAAAGAGTGCAGGTCAAACAATTTCAGGAGATGTGGCAACAATCTGGTATTCCGTTTCGATAGCTGTAAGTTACCCCAGTGTACTACTAGCTAAGGTCAAGAATACCTCGAGGGACATATGGCAAATATTGATTCCTTAACAAGTCTTACCGTTGAGCAAGCGAGGGCGCTGTTAGTTTTTCCTTCAAAAATGCTAATACTATGTTTTTCTTATAGGTCGGTAGGTTCTTTGTTGTGGGTGAACGTTTTAGTCTACAATATTTGTGAATAAACAGTATTTGTTTTTGTATAGTAGTATATATTAAGCAGGCTAAAAGCTATAATCCATGATTTAAAAGCACAGAAGAAGATATCTATAGTTTTGCTAGTTACATATAAAATTTAGGAAGGAGGAGGATTGCTCTTTTGGGTCTAAATAACATGTCAGCCCCCTCCGTAACGGGCGGGTCATTTTCCACTCGTTTGACCTAATTAACAATATTTATCTTGAGTAGTCCCAATGGTTAAAAATCCATGCAACTTGAACCTTGAGGAAATAAGTAACATTTGGAGTTTTATTTAGTGTTTGAGTGAGTTCCAGGTGAAAATGAGAAGTGGGCAGACACAAGTCAAGTTATTGGTCTAGTAGGATATTATAAAAGGAATCTAAGTGAAATTACGTAAAACACGTGTAATTAAAATTAGATGTGTGAAAGATTAAACGGTAATATTTGCATTTTTTTTTAGATTACAACAAGTTTCGTTATCTAAATAGTGTAATTAAAAAGTTGGTTATCTAAATATAAAAAATGCGTCTCTATTTAATGAACTTAACCCACAAACGAATCATGAATTTTTGCCATGATTTTTGGTTTGTGCAAGACATGATTTTAACGTGAATTGTATGTATTGAAAACTTGAAATCCCCTCAAAATATGTCGAACATGAATTTGTGGCAATAAATATTATCATGAGGTGGAAATGACTTGAAATTTTATTGATGACATGGAATTGACATGAGATTTATTGTTGCATCTCATAAAAATGAGTTTAACAAGTCTTGTCTATTATCTAAAGTATGATATGTGCCTTTCCTTAAAATGAGTTTAACTTGTACGTAAATGAGTTTAAAAATTAAATACGACTAAACTTATTATCAACATGAATTTAAATATCAAAATTAAAGTACAGTAACAAAATTACTCTAAGATGTAAATAAATACACAAAATTATACAAACGGGTTATGAAACACGTGTAATTAATGTCTAGACCATGATATTAATAATTAAATTTATACAAGAATCTCAACATCACTTCAACTAAAATAAAATCAAATTATTCGTTCAACAAAAATTTGTATAAAATATTAATCGATTTTATAATATATAATGAAAAATTGTGCAACTCCATGTATATTATAACCATATAAGTATAATCAATTTATATAATTTTATATAAAAGTTTTATTTAACAAATTCAAGTAAACACAATGTTAAGAGGATCCGGTAAGGTAGGCTGGTAATCTCGCACCATCATACCAGCCCACAATTTCCTAGCGCCGTTGGCTGGCACCATCGGCCCTCGCGCCGTGGTGACTAGCCCACGTCATACCATTTTTTATTCTTTTTTATTAGTTTTTAAAATATATAGACGTTGGGGAACGGTTTTTTTTAAATAGTCATTTTTTTTGCTATTACTCCTTACTTTTTCCAAAATTTTACCCCTTAAAAAATCCTATAAATACCTTCTTATTTTACCAAACTTTATACACAGTTCCAATATCATTTCTACTTCAACAATATTTATTTTTCATTCAAAATAAATCTATGGATCCCAACGCTCCCAACAACACCGTTGATAATTACAATATTTATTTTCAAGACAATAAAGAGCGATGGTTATGCGGCTTATGAACAATTTCTAGCTATGAGTAATCAAGAAGCCGGGGGTTCGAGATCGGCTCCTAAGAGGACGCGGACTGATGCGGTTGTCTTTAGACTTCAACAAGAAGTTTTACAACTCCCTAGGCAGTGCATCTAATCGTTACAGTGTAGTATAGGATGAACTCGGTGGTTGTTATCGTTCTCTAGGGGAATAACACTGTGCAGGCCGGATCGAATGTTCACTAAGGTCTAAGGGTTAAAGGAAGATTCTTTTTGTATTTTTATGTTTTATGAAAGCAAGTAAAATCTCGGGTTTGAAGGGGTTTTGATTTATCTAATGACTACTCTAATCGAAAAAAATAAAATAAACTAAAAAAACAATTATACAACAAAGCGTATTCACCTGGAATGCACTACTCCTTGCTAGCTATCTAATTCTACCTATTTTTTTGTCACACTTATGATGATCTGTGTAAGTATTTCCTAAGGTATTGGCGAATTACACGAAAATGCCGTCTACGTAATACTCTGCTAGAGCAACGCACAAGTAAGGTAGTATGAAGACTATTACAAGGCTCCTAAGAGTATCTTACATGCATTAAAACACTTAAGAGGGATCAACCATATTAGGGGTAAGGTAATATGAAGACTGTTACCGATGGTATCCTTTCTACACACTCGTGTTTCCCTAGACGTCTATGCTAATGTAATATTTTATGGCTAGTTTGCTAGAGCCTAACGCGCTCATCCATCAACAAGAAGCAATAGAAAACAAGAATTATAAAGTATAATTAATTATACTCATTGAATATGTCACAAACAACAATATCTAATCAACTAATGACAAGTTTCGTACATTCCCAAATAAATACTTGTTGAACCCACTTTAAAAGATCGAATTCCTTAAGCTTGTATAAGGATTAGTTATATTAGATAAATCAAACACAACTATAGTAGAAACTTTGTTTGAATGTATTAAAGATTATACGGAATATAATCTTTAATATTAAGAAGAACTATCAATGAAACAATAATTATATGAATATATAATTCAACAAACAAAAGCTCCAATATTATTAAGCAAATAATACGAATACTCTCACAGTATTAGGGTTACAAAGACCTTGAAGCTATGATAATTCTATGAATGACTCGTTATATTTTTTTATATAAGACTCTATGCCCTAGGACCTCCTTTTATACACCAAGGAGTCCTAAACGGCTTACAGTACTTTCCTAAGTATATCAAATCTTTTAAACAAATAACTTATACATATCCTTTACCAAAATATCTCATACAAATCACATAAGCAGTACTAACTAACTCAGCAGTACTAACTTCTTCACCAGCAGCGTTAACTCCTCAGCAGTAGTAACTTTACACCAGCAGTAGTAACTTTTATACTAGCAGTATTAACTACTTAGCATATTTTCCAGTCTTTATCTCTGAGTAGTAATAACTTCCACTATTAGTAGTAACTTCCTCTAGCAGTAGTAACTTCCTCTAGCAGTAGTAACTTTGTACTGGCAGTTGTAACTTCCACTAGCAGTCTTAAACACTTAGAATAATTTTCAATTGAAATTCTCCAGCAGTAACTTTGATTGAGCAACATTAAAAATTTTTGAGGTCGAAATAAGACTACTGGCTCTGTCGGTTAGGATGCCCGATGTGTTAGTTGTTTAAAGGACCGAAGGCTAATATTGTTGCATAATAAATAATAATAATAAAGCTAAAATTTCGACTCTGGGGTTATCTAAATAAAGCCTCCGTCTCTGGACTCGTAGTTAAGTTGTGTCAGATGAAATAAAAAGGATAACCCCTAAATCATGTGAAATTAGAACCTTAATGTGGACCTTATTCTCACCATATCGTTTCTTTAGGAAAGTATTTTAAACTAATTATGGTCTAAACCAGACACCTTTATGATAATAAGAACATAATTTATTTGTCACCAATAATAATAATAAAATCCTTAAAGACTGCAATCTACTATCCCCAGAAATTACTCTTATCAACATATTGTTCAAGTTATTTAGAATAAGGGGAGCGGAAATGTGCCTATAGGCGTCACAATTAGCATTTATGAGTAATGTTAGCATTAAATCTTATATCTGGCTGTGTTTTTGTTTTAAGCTTGGTTTGGAGATTATGAAAGTCGAGGATGACGAACTCCCATTCTTTAAGCCTTTTAAATAATGTTATTTAATTTCTATCTTAGTTTTTATCTATTATTGAATAAGCGGTTAAAACGGGGGCGCTTTAGAAATAAATGACTTTTGAACCTTCTTAATGAACCTTTTCTATTCTTGTTTGATTGTGAGGGTTTATAAGTTAAGAGGGGTTTTAATTATTTATTTCTGGGCATGTTTTATAAACATTGCGTGTGGGACCAACAATGGCTAAGTGTGGAGGAATTTGATTTGTGCTTAAACACACATCATTTGTACCCCAGAAAACACATTAAAACAGACTAAAACACTAAAATATGAGTAATTATATTGCAAATATGTTTGTATTGTATTTTTATGTCTTACAGGTACAAAGGATTGAAAACAAAGCAAAAATGGTAGTTTTCGGGTGACTTTCAATGACGTTTTCACGTTTATCGAGGTTCAAATGAAATCGTTAATATTCCACGATCACACCATTGGAAAGAGCACGAAATTACGAGTCTATCGGTACCTTACTTGACCCGTGAACTTTTCTTATTTGAACCTTATCACGCCTTATATGACCCTTTTATACAAATGAACCTGACCCTGACCAAAACCCCCATAAATACAATATCTTTCTATAAGAATTATGATGTTTGGGTCTAACTCAGCTGGCATTAGTGGGTTGATTAGATCTTGGACCGAGAGGTCCAAAGTTTAAATCCTTGCTTGTACTCGGGTGAGCTATTATCCCAAGGTGATACGTGGCCCACTCTTATGGTGCTACGTGGCAACCCGACCCGAACCATGACCCGACCCGTTCATGACTCGACCCGACCTTGCTGTTGACCCAACCAGACCACTGTTTCGGCGATGGTCAACGGTGGTCCGCCACTGTTGACCGTCGTTGACCGCCGTTGGCCACCAGTGACCACCGCTATTGACCACTATTGGCTGGTGGTCCGGCGGTGGTTGACCACCATTGACCCACCGTTGACCCAGTCGTTGACCTGCCACGTGGATGCCATGTCATGGCGGCTGGCCAATCAGAGGCTGCCACGTGGCAGCTCTGACCGATTACTGTGTAGGTTCAGTACGAGGTACTGTTCATATGAGGTTCAGATTGCGCAGAGGGTTCAGAAATGATTAGGAGTCAGTACCTGGTGAGGATTCCGAGACTTCTAGAAGCCACGTGGCAGCTTGTGGTTGGTGGATCGGGTATTGAACAACTGTCAGCAGTTAGCATTAATTGCCAATCATTGGTAGTTGGAGGAAATTGCCTTGAAGCCTCCTAGACACGCTCCCCTCAAGTAAATTACAAAAATACCCCCATATCTAGCACTATGATTGGCTGAAGAACTAAAATGACGAAAATGCCCTTCCACACTTTGGGCTATAAAAGATAGCAGCTGGTTTCATTTGGGGTGTGTAGGAATTTAGTGTAGTTTTAGTTTACTCTCAAATTTTAGTTGTAGCTTATTTTTAGTAGTAGTTTTTAGGAGTAGTGTAGTTTAGTTTTAACTTATTGTAAAAGCTTAACTTATTGGATCTTATTGTATTGGCTTATTTTAGAAATGAAGATGCTTTTTATTAAGGTTGGTTTTTATTAATGCTTATTATTTCTTTTTGCTTATTTTCTTATGCTTATTCTTATACTCCTTTTCTTTTGCTTATTTCTAAATAAGCTCATGCTTATAGCTTATTTTTAGATCCGATCTCTTAAGCTTATATTCTAATAAGCTACTTCCATAGCTTATTTAGACTAGCTTATTTTATAGTGTTTTTGATTTAAAGCTTTTCGAGTTAGCTTATTCTAGCTTATTTTTGATTGCTTATTTTTTCTAGCTTAATGTTTTTATCTTATTTTTCCAAAACCTTTTAATTTAGTTTTTTTAGTCTTATTGAAATAGCTTAATTATTTAGATCTAGTAGCTTTTAGCTTTTCTATTTCAAAATACTTCATATTTTGGAATTAAAGCTTTTAGCTTATAGCTTATTTGTCCTAATCTTTTGCTTGTCTTATTGTTGATGAAAACTTATTCTACCTCTTTGGCGTGAAGCTTAAGGGTCTTTTAAGCTTATTTCTTAGATAAAGTTTTAAGCTTTATAAGTATTTATCTAGCTAATTAGTGAATAAAGTTCATACCTTTACTAGCTAATTAGTTATTTAAGTATTAATCAAGTTTTAAGCTTTAGATTTTAAATAAAGTTATTAGATCGGGTGGTTTTTTTTATTCAATTCGGTTTATTATTAGGTTATATCCTCTTTCCCTTTTCAATACTAGTAGTTTAGAATTATTTAGCTTAAAATGTTTATGTTTGATATTATGATTGTTGCTAGCTTAATTGTTATGATTAGTGAGTAGTTTATTAGTGCTTGCTAAGTGATTTGTAGATTGGAAATTAAGTGTGGATTGTAAAAAGGTTTGTTAATTAATAATCTTTGATTATTTAGATTTGTAGTTTGAATGTTTTTAAAGGGCAAAATCCGGAAAAATAGTCAAACGACACATCTAGTAATTAATATCTTTTTAAGAGATTTTTGTCAAAATAAACTAACATTGTGAGATAATTATCTTTTCTAAGGAAATTAGTTCGTTAAGTAAAACCTTAATTCACACTTGAGAAACTTTCCACGTCACTTAGCAAGCATATCTTTTTATATAGTTCTTTTCATTTAACTGTTTAGCTTATTTGTTATTTAGTATAATCTAGTTTAGTAGTTTTTAAAATTTAGTGTTAAATCAAAAACAAAATTAAAAAGACATTCAAGCATAAAATGAAATGCTTTTATGAATTTCAAGTTCATCTCTCGTTGGGACATGACATCCGGAGGATCTATCATTACATTTCCTAAAGTAATTTTTATCCGACGTGATCACTATATTATATTACTCGACTAGTCGTTTACGACAAATCAAAAACCCACACTCCATTTGAACACCTTGGTAAATGGACTAAGGATCATCTTATAGCAAACGTGATTGAAGATCCTTCTCGCTCTGTCTCTACGAGAAAGCAACTCCAAACTGACGCCATGTGGTGTTATTTTGATGCCTTCCTAACTTCGGTAGAACCAAAGAACTTCAAACAAGCAATGACCGAACTGTCATGGATCGATGCAATGCAAGAAGAAATTCATGAATTTCAAAGACTAGAAGTTTGGGAATTGGTGCCGTTTCCAGATAAAGTGTTTTTTGATCAAACTAAAATGGATTTATAAGGTCAAGACGGATGAATTTGGTGGGGTAGTACTAAAGAATAAGGCTAGACTAGTTGCTCAAGGATTCAGGCAAGAAGAAGGAATCGATTTCGAGGAATCATTTGCACCGGTTGCTAGAATAGAGGCCATCCGTATCTTCGTAGCAAATGCCGCCCATAAGAATATGTTGATCTACCAAATGGACGTCAAAACGGCTTTCTTAAATGGCGAGCTTAAAGAAGAGGTCTACGTTTCTCAACCAGAAAGATTTGTTGATCAGGACAACCCATCGCATGTGTACAAGCTTAAAAAGGCTCTCTACGGTCGCAACAAGCAACATGTGCATGGTACGACCTGTTGTCAAGTTTCCTCATTTCACAACATTTCTCTAAATGTGTAGTGGATCCAACACTCTTCACACGGAAAGCAGGAAACGACTTATTGATGATATAATATTTGCATCCACTAATACTGCCATGTATTAAGGGAGTTTGCTAAGTATGAAGGTCTTCCTGATTGATTATTAATGACCACTAAGTTCAAGATGTCAATAATGGGGCAGATGTCATTCTTTTTAGGATTACAAATTTCTCAAAGTCCCAAAGGCATCTTTATAAACCAATCTAAATATGCTTCTAAAATGTAAAAATTATGGTTTTGTATCTAGTGATTCTAGTTGACACCCTATGGTAGAGAAGTAAGAGTAAACTGGATATAGATACTACAGCAACAACAAAGGTGGAAACCAGTTGATGTACAACTTTATCGTGCGCATGATTGGATCCCTCATGTACCTGACATCAGTAGACCAGACCTTATTTATGCAGTCTGCTTATGTGCCCGGTATCAGGCAAAGCCTACCGAAAAGCACTTAAATGCGGTTAAACGGATCTTTCGATACTTAAAGAGAACCATTAACATGGGTCTCTGGTACTTGAAGGATACATGTATGTCTCTGACAGCATATGCAGATGCAGATCACGTGGGGTGTTAGGGCACTAGACGCGGTACATCTGGAAGTGCTCAATTCTTAGGTGATAAACTTGTTAGCTGGTCTTCAAAGAAGAAAAAGAGCACTGCGATATCGAGTACAGAGGCGGAATATATTGCTTTATCTGGGTGTTGTGCTCAAATCCTATGGATGCGTTCACAACTAACAGATTATGGTTTGCAATTCAATAAGATTCCTCTGTACTGCAACAACAAAAGTGCGATAGCTCTATGCTGCAACAACATTCAACATTCAAGAGCCAAGCACATCGATGTGTGATACCATTTTATAAAGGAGCAGGTGGAGAATGGAATAGTGGAACTCTACTTTGTTCGGACGAAATATCAACTGGCTGACATCTTTTCCAAACCCTTGCCAAGAGAAAGATTCAATTTCTTGATCGAGAAGCTAGGAATGAGAAGCATGTCTCCAGAAATGTTGAAAGTCTGGCAGAGGAAACGATACGATGTGATGGTGGTACTTATATCCGTATCTACTGTACATAAGAAAACATAAAAACACAAAAATATTTTTATTTTAATAATTTTTTTTTCAAAAACACAATAAAAATTTAAAAAATCAAAAAATATAAAAAATATGTATCTCTGGCATGTCTTCTGAAAATCGATAACATTTACGGCCTTAGAAATGTCATTCAATAATGATACGAGGCTGTAAATGAAGTTCGAGCAGAAGTTCAAAAGCTTTTAAAACATGCCAAAAAATGGCTTGCGATTATTTCCAGTTAGCAAACTTAGCACATCTTAAAGGAAAGTATTTCAAAAGAAACTTGACCCCAATCGGGAATTTAGTTCTAGGGCATGGTCTACTTTCTGAGCATTGCAACGCTTGTGTTAGCTTTGCAACACAAACCGTTGCTCCTATTTACAAATTATATGTACGTGTAGTTCATTTCTTTGTAAAATAAGAGAAATCTTATTTTTTATGGTTAAAAGGTTGTCTTCACAATGAATCAGTGTTTGTGTCATCACAAAAAATATTTTCAAGACCAATTCGCACTCAAACAATGACAACAAACTACTTTAATGAAAATGGGTCTAATTATTTGAGGGGGAGAAGTAGTGACATCAAATAATCTTTAAAAAAACGGTCTTTCAAAATAATGGTCACGGAAATATAAAACGGATAAGGTTTTTTGATAATGCAATAACAATTTTAAAGGGGTGTTAACTTATGATTAACTACAAGGGCTTTAGATGTATTTGTTTTAAACTTTTAGGGACTTATTTTCAATCTGAGACTTAGTGAATTCAGGGTTTAAACTACAGACGATCAATATTGCCAACACCTCATAGTTGTAAAAGACTTAGGATTGTTTGGAAATACTTTCATAGTTTGAAAGCCTTGAAAATTGATTCTCACAGAATAGATTTTATGCTTATTATTATTCGAACACCGTTCTCAAGTTCTATGTGCGTACAAGGTTTTGCTGATTCTGAGGTATCAAAACCAACAAATGGGAAGGAGTAGATACACTAGAACGTACAACAAGTACACATGATAGAGTCTATAGCCTTCCTTGATTTTAGGCCATTCCGGGAAGACGAATGTCATAACCGCAGAGAAATTTAGTGTTTTAACTTGTTACTTTCGGGTGCACTATTTCATCTACATGGGGGAAGAGATATCTTGTGATTTCAAGTATTCATCATTTAAGATACTAGGGGGAAGTGTTGTAAGAAGATTTACTCTAAGCATGAGAAGATTGGTTACTGATTCAATAAATGCTTCCTCAAACGGTTAAGGGGGTAGAATTAGTTGACAGAAGAGGTACACATAGGTTTGATAAGTATGATGATTCCTTAAGTTAGTTAGTATTCCCCTGGAAGAAATGTGTACATTTAAGACTTAGTTGACTTAGGTGTTATCATTTCGACTACTTAGAGGGAATAATTGTGACATACGGGACTTAGTTGACTTTGGTGTTACAATTTATATCATCAATATCATGTAAGGAGAAATGCGGACATCCGGGACTTAATTGACTTTGGTGTTACGGTTTCGATTTAATTGTGTACTTCGGATATTTGGGCTTTTTACATCAAGACTTCTTAATGCGGCTTGCAAGAAATCTTTGAATCTACTCAAGAATGGATTGCTGGTTTGGGGGGAAGCTAAGACACTTCCAATAGGATTTATCGAAGACGGACTACAGATTGCTGACATGGACAGAATGACTTTGTCACTTTTGGTTTGAACATTTTAAGATCCTGTCTCATACATAATCTTGTGAACATATAAATGTGTAGTGTAGACTTAAATATAGGCATATATAGTGTTTGAGTACGAATTTTCAAGAATTTCTTAGTAAATTCAAAAAATTTAAAATTAACGTACTCAAACACCATATTATACCCTCATAATTTGAGGAGGAGTATTAAAAATGTTCCTACTACGGCTTGTTAATAATTGTACATTTTTCCATGAAACAGTTATATTTGAATCAATTGATATCCAAAATATCAAGAGATTTAATATTTTTGATAAGAGGAGAAAATGTGATTAAAATATATGGCTAAAGATGTGAATTTTAAGATCTCTAGTGTACGCTATCCCATATATGTGCTAAACTCTTTCGATTAATCAATGCACATATGAAGGGGGAGCAAATGGTTACGTGTTGGTTGAAATGTGGAAGTTACCCAAAGACGACCTTTAAATTATGTAATTGGAGTTATAAGTGGTGAAGATTAGGTATTCATTCTATGTCCAGCCAGAACGGAGGGATCTACCTCAGGGATATTCCACTAGATAGTGTAAGATAGAAGCCTTCCTAGGTATGAAAAAAGAAGTAAAGCGAGATTAAGGGAAAAGTGAGATGGAGCTAGTACTGGAACAAACCCAACAAGGTACTAGTTATGAAGTCTTAGTAAGCGCTGAAGGGGTTGAAGAATTAAAAAGAAAAGTTAGAAAAGGTGAAAAAAGAAAAAACAGCCTCCTTTACACTTAGGCAAGAAACGGGTCATACATCTGCTGTCCAAGAATCATAAAAATGATTGTGACATTGAAGACTGACATCCATGGGACAGTGGAAGCAATACCAAACCCTCCCCAGCCTCACTCAGAATCTCTCAAAAGATTTCTGTTTCATTTCTCACGGAGATTACACGTATTTCTATCAACTTTCTCACTCTGAGTTAGTTGGTATTGAAAAGGTAGCAGTCTGCTCCAGCCTCCGATCACTAAAACCAACGTGCAGTATTGAGTCTAGAGCCAAATAGATCATCGATAAATTCATTAGGACACTTATCTAAAATATGCTTGCTAATTCATACAATGTGAAAAACAAGAAATATATTTCAAGAGTCCTACGCATTATCTTTGTGATTTTGCCAGAACATCAGAGTGATACAAAAGTTATTCATAATGACGATGAAAATCCTTCTAGATACACAAACATTTTTAAACAAGCTCTTGGTAGGTGACTTGTGTGATTCTATATGAATCAAGCTTGTGACAACTGGAAAGAAAGGATTGTGCGATTCTATATGAATCAAACTTGTTCTAGTATATTGATATTGACGATATGAATTTTTAAAATTTTAAAACTTACAATGTGTTCGCAAAAAAATATAGCCACAGTGACAACGATTGTTTTTTTTCTCAAATCAATTTTTATTTCAATCGGTGAGATAGTAACTCGCTGGTTCACTCTTACCGTGCTATTTGCTTTGAAACGTTCGGGTAATGAGAACATGTGACCCTTAAAATAATACCTTTACTATATATATAAATATAAATATATATAATATAAGAATTAACAAAGTATCAATAATAAGAATTCCGTAAGGCTTTTTAAAAGGATTTTTACTCTTATCCAAAGTAAAATCCCTAAAAACCTTCCCGGGTCGTGTCCCAACGAGGTGCGAATGGAAAATCGAGGTAACGTTTGTTAAACAATGCTTGAATATCACAAATTTGATTAGGTTTTCTATTTCTATAACTAAAATGCTAAAACAAGTAAAGACACACTAAAAACGATAAGCAATTAAAGCTAAAACACTAAAAATGATAACGGGATTTCTTTAAAAACCCAAATTCTAAAATTTTAACCCTACAAATGCAAATTTAATTTTTATAAATCCTAAATGATAAAAGAAAATTTTAAAAAAAAGAATTAGATTTTTTTGACTTTTATTTTATTTAATATGAATTAAAAACAATGTTTTAATATAAAAAATGCATAAAAAATAGTAAACTAAATGGGGAAATTCTGAAAAAATTATAAAAAGTACTTTGCACTAAGCTAAACCTAAGAAAAATAAGCTGGGTTCAACAACTTATTGAAATAAGCTCGAAATAAGCAGAAAAAGGGCTTATAGCTAAAATGACTAAAAAGGTGTTATATATTAGATTTTGCAAACTAATACCGGAAAAGGCCTAAGGGGATGTTGTAGTGGAGTGTGGTGTGTAAAGCGTTGGTTGAGTGAGGGAGAGGTCTTAGGTTCGAGCCTTGCTCACCTTGACCTCTCCTTCACTCCTAATGTTTTTATTTTTGCAAACTGTTTTTTACAAACTTATTTAACAGCTTAAAATAATAACTTTTTGTGAAAACACTTTTTACTAAATGCTTAAATAAGCCAGAAATAAGCTCTTAAAAGTTGACAGATTACTTTTTTACACTAAGTGATAGACGGCTAACTGTTAAGAAATTTTTGACTTAAAAAGCTAATGAAAAAGCAAATAAGCTATCAACAGGCAATAAGCTAAACCTAATGAGTACTATGGAACAAAAATAAGCAAACAAGATGAGCTAAACTAAGCTTAAAATGACAGAATATCTTAAAAGCTTTTAAACTTAGAATTCTAAACTGAAAAAGCTCATAAGCTTGAATAAGCTCTAACCTAAACTAATTAAGCTAACATGAACTTAAACCTAACCTATTAAGCAAATCTAAGCACAAATTAAGCAATCCTAACAGCTGAAAAGCTCAAATAAGCTAATAAGCAGTTAGGCAAAAACCTACTAACCAAACAGCCAAAGGGGCACTTTCCAGCTTATTTTTAAGCTAGGAAATGGATCCTTATGGCTTAATGACTTATATCACTACAAAGCTTATCCTATAAGCTTCAAGAATCAGCAAAGAAAAAGTATTTTGAAAAACATATAAGCCATGAAAAAGGCTTATGAAAAAATTGTTTACACTAAAATCCTATCTTTTTGGTTTTTTTCAGTTTTTAAGGACTAAAGTGCAGGCCTAAATTCAGCTTATCTAATAAGCCCTAAACTACAAATTAAGCTAAAAAGATCAAATTTTACCTAAGATCTTACTTGTGCTATCATTTTTAGAAACTAAAACTACTTTAGCTTATCTAAAAATTTGGAATTGAAAAAAAAAGCTATTTAAAGCTAAACAAGGCTTGACAGAATTACTACTTAAAATACCATTGACACATAACATTAAAACTAATCCATTCTACTACATTGAGACACTAAATAAAAGCATAAAACAGTCCTTAAGACAGCTATTAAGCAAAACTTAATTATAAGCAATTTGGACAAATTTTAGACACACAGTTTCTAAGATTTAAAAGAGACAAATTCAAAACTAAGATTTAAACTTCAAAACCTTATTAAAACTGATTAAATCTTCCTAAAAGAGCTTGTCAAACTTGGAATTATGACCCAAAACAGTTTCAACATCATTTTGACCCATTTTGTACCTTATGCCAAACACCCCTTTAAAATCTGTTTTGTCATTTTTACACTACCAAAGTATGAAATAAGCTCAAACTTGAAATAACAGATATTAAACTAAGCTAATAAAGGACTAATAAGCAATAATAAGCAGACATTTAGCAAACAGAATAAGCGAAACATATTAATTAGCACAAGAAGGATAATAAGCAGTTTTGAAATGAAAAATGGAGTGTACCTCAACCCCTTGCTCAAAACAGGGGTAATATAACCCTATTAAGCTCTAAGGACCTACCCAGCTTATAAATAAGCAATCTAATATAACCCCATAAGCCCTTCCTTAACTGGCTTATCTTCCAAGCTTTTTGCTGTGAAAGTTTGTTAGTGAAAAAGGGACTTAAACACTTTAAACTATGGAAAAGTTTAAAGTGCTTAAGTGAAACAACTTAAATAATTAATTAATAGTTTATAAGAGATTATGAGTTATTTTTAAAACGATGGAACATGATTAAAAACACAGCATTTAAACATAAAACCTCAACTTTTTCATTAATTCTAAAAAAAAACAGTTACAAGGCTTGAATTACAATAAGCTAAAAAGTAAACTAAATAAGCTGTAAAACTAGGAGGCATTATCATGGATGTCAAGGGGGCCTATTTATACTAAAATACTTCAAGTCTTGCCCTTTTAGTTGTGCTAGTTATGTGAGTGAGATAGCAGGTGTGCTAGTTGTGTGAGTGAAGTCCAAAACTCATCAAAGCCATCCATTTTGAGTGTTCTCTAAGTTCTATCATCCAAGCCATCCATTCTTTATCTTCATTCCTTGACGAATGGTGTTGTTTAGGATTGCCAAGGTGGCGTTTGTTGTTTTATGAAGTGGGGTTGAGGTGGGAGAGGGACATTTTTGTCTGGGGTGCAATGTGAGAGAAGGTGAATAGTGTTGGCGGGAAATGGGCTTGTTTGTTTTGGTTTAACGGGCGTTTGCCCTGTTTTTGTTATGTGTTTGAACCGTTAGTCCTTTTGGACTAACAATGTTAGTCCTTGTGGACTAACGATGTAAAGGGATAAGGAACTTTGGTGTAAATGGGTTAAGGGTTTAATGGTTAAGTGTTTTGGGCTTAATGTTGGGCCGGTTTATGATTTAATGGACTTAGGACTTAAAAATCTTATAAGTTTTTATAGAATAAGCTTAATGGACTGACCGGCCCATTAAATGGGTGCGGGTTGGCCCATTTGATATTTCTTCGATATCGGCTTCGTCTTTGACTTTGACGGCTTTGACTTGTTGACTTTTTGGGTTGACTTTGACTTTAACTTTTTCACACGTTTCTATTCCCGTGCTCGGTTTTGGTGTGCTGGCTTTGTTTTTGCCCTTTTCTTAGATATTCTTACCTGCACAATATAAATCACAAAACACATAGATACAATGTATTCTTGGAATGTTTTTAGTCATTTAGGCTCATTTTTATAGGCAAAAGGTATGTGTAATTAAGCACATACCAAAATCCCCCATACTAAGATATTGACGTATCCTCACGCAATGCCATAAGTAAACACTTAAGAAAACTAAGAACCTCAATCCCCCTCGACTAATTACCTCGAAAAGTAGCTAAGTGTTCATCGAGGAGAATTGAAGAATCAATATCTTTGAAAAGCCCCGTTTTTACCATTTTTAAATATTTACACTTTTTACCACACATATTTTTGTATTTTTTTTCTCCCTTTTTTGTACTTTTTTATTTCAAACAACTAACTAACATGTTTCACTTTCGTTATTTTTATAACTTTAGGGTCACAGAACAAGATGCATTTCAATCCTAAAATGCCCAAAAGGATAAATTCATCGTCCCCGATTTTTCACTTATCCCAAACCAAGCTCAAAAATGAAATCACCGTTAAATATGAGCTAAGATGCTAACACTACTCATACTTGTACATTGTAAACTTTTCACTCCCGACAATTATTTCATATTATGTTAGTGTGCTTATTTCGAATTTCAACCATGGATCAACCTTTTTAAGAAAAATGCAATATTTCTATTGTTTTACGTTCCACCCAAGTATTATGATTTTTGAAGGCGAGATCATTCCATGTAGCGACTTTCTTCTCGGCACATCCCAACCTTGCGGCTAAGTGACCAGGCTTTTGACAAAATTAAAGAAATTGAGACGTATTTGTAATTAAACCTCCACAGAACTAGTATCGAGACGTTCATGACTTTCGGGTTCCAAACAACTCTTAGGTTTCCCGTTTATAAAACAATTCACTTAGAAAAACCACAATCTTAAAACGAATTAGTCCTAGTTCAAAAGCATATTTGAAATTTAAGAAAATAATTTTCCCTAAATTTATTTATACACATATATCACACTTAACATAATTATAATTTTTTATACAAGGAATCTCGACCTTTTTTAGAAGGCAGCAAACATCGGTTGGTAGCGGCAAGATGCAGCTAAACTTTTACAGTCCCTCGGATTATTATTCTCACTATGGGCTTTCTTTAGAAGGCTGCAACATCGGTTGTGAGCCGACAAGATGTAGCAAACTTTTATCAGCCTACAGATTATAATTATTACTAATCATCATTTTTTTAATATTACCACGATATAGAGAAAACTTCTTTTTAGAAAATTCAAGTATAAATTTGAACTAAGACTAAATAAATTAATGTTGTCGACTACATTAATAAATATTTAATATCAAAATTTGTTGATTCAAGTTTAATTTTCAAAAATAGCACGTATTATTAGTCCGGTTAGAAGCTTATGGGAGAAAAAGCCACAAACTACACTTATGAGCTCTTAAGATTTCCAACTAATCCTTGTTTAGCATCTAACTTATAATTAACTCTATCATTTCTCGTTCTTCGCAGATTTAAAATCTTTAATAAAAAGATCCGCGAAAGCTTAGTCTAAAAGTTAAGGGACAAGCTAGAGCGCAACATACTCGATCGAGTCAAAATTTATTCTTATTCTACCCAGCAGGAAAGTCAAAATTGTGACAAAACACTTATTTATTTTTGGCATTATTTTAAGTTTTTTAATTTTTTGATTTTAGTTGTAAAACGGAGTACGTGAAAAACAATGACGCAGGCACAATCAAATTCGATAGAATCCATCCCCATACTAGAATTGAACATTGTCCTCAATGTTTTAAGAAGGGTCTCTACGTAAATCTAAAGCAGTTTATTAAGTATGCTACAGAAAAATGTTAGTCGAGTAAGATTTGGATATGGATTGATTCCATAATAAGCTGAGGATGTGAAGCTCGAGTGAACGAAGGAAAAAAACCACGAGAACGAAAGGCTTCAAAATCCGGGCAATCCTGTACATGCAACAAAAACACAAGCACACGAGAATGGAAGAGGCACACCTCCTCACGTTACACTTATTAGAAAATAGAAAGAAGATAGAAGGATAAGCATGAGTTGCCTCCTACGAAGCGCTTGTTTAAGGTCACTTAGCCGTGACCCTTCCTCCAAATTCCATTGTCCTTGGGGTAAAGTTTAGAGAACCGGACAACCATATTCTGGTATGTCCCTACAAAGGTATTGCTTTCACGGTCGATGACCATTCACCTTGAAGTTTGGCCCGTCGGTTTGAGATAACTCGACGGTGCCATATGGAAATACTTGGGTAACGGTGAAATGTCCATCCAGCGGTCCTAACTTGCCCGAGAAAAATCTTTATCGAGATTAAGAGGAAGGACTCGAACACCAACGTGACACTCGGTTCCTTGAATCTTGGAGTCATGGATCCTCCTTTGTCTTCTCTTGAATCAAAAGAGTTCTCATAGGCTTGATCACGAAGCTCATTTAATTCATTCATTTGAACTTTCCGATGATCGCCAGCGGTAACAAGGTCATAATTGCAATGTTTCAAGGCCTAGTAGGCCTTGTGCTCGAGCTCGATGGGTAGATGACAAGCCTTTCCGTACACTAGCTTGTAAGGGGTGCATCCGATAGGTGTCTTGAATGCGGTACGGAAGGCCCAAAAGCGTCATCCAACTTATCGGACCACGAAGCACGGTTTTCACCTACGGTCCTCTCAAGAATGCGTTTCAAACCACGATTTGAAACCTTAACTTGCCCACTTGTTTGTGGGTGATACGCGGTGGAGAGATGGTGAGTAACTCCGTATTTAAGCATGACTTTTGCAAATTGGTCATTGCAAAAATGGGTACCGCGATCACTAATGATAGCACGAGGGGTCCCAAATCGGGCGAAGAGAGATTTTAAGAATTTGCAAACCACCACAACGTCGGGCATGGTTAGTGGGGAGCGCTTTTGCTTCAACCCATTTTGGATAAATAAATCGCACCACGGAGTATATAATTGTTCCCTTGTGAAGACGGAATGGACCCATAAAATCGATTGCCCCCATATTCAAAGATCTCACAAAACTTGGATTGAATTTTATGGCCATTTTTCATCCCATTGGTGAGATTTTGTCCTTGACGTTGAACAAGCGTCACACGAGTGACCAAGTCAGTAATGGCATCTTCGATAATATCGGCCAATAAAATCCCAAATCAAAGACTTTCTTAGCAGTGTAGTTGGCACCATGATGCCCCCCGGTAGGTCCATTATGGCAAGCCATGAGGATATCATGGGCTTCTTGGCCAAAAACACACCGCCGAATCACTTGATCTGCACACACTTTAAACAAGTAGGGGTCGTCTAAAAAATAATGCTTAACGTCTTTGAAAAAATTCTTCTTTTGTTAGGACGGCATCCCTTTCACAACAAAATTCCGTGCATGGTAATTTGCAAAGTCGGCAAACCATGGGGTGCTATTATCACCACGAAAAGTCACCATACCAAGTGTCTCGAGAGGAAATGTTTCTGTAATTTCCTTTTTCTCGAGCTCACTTTGGTAGGGGTTTCGCTAACCTAACAAGAGGACGGACCGCTAGATTCTATCGCTCCATTTTTATCTCAGGATCAAACAGACAAATCTGCGTAGGTGAATCCAACGAAGCAATCTCGTTTTAGCATCTGTGTTTAGGCGAGAAGAAACTTAAGAGCCGAGTGGTCCAGTATAACACTATTGTTTCGACAAGACAAGATATGGGTCGGAAATTCTCGAAAGCAGACACTATGGCTAAAAGCTCCTTTTTTCGTAGTATTATAATTAGCATGAGCGTTGGTCAGATCTTTGCTGCATTACTGTATTGGTTGAAAAAGTTGATCTTATGTTTGCCTCCAAGACCGCACCTACCGCAAAGTCACTAGCATCACACATAATCTCAAACGGTAGGTCCTAATCGGGGGCAACTAAAATTGGTGCTTCGGTCAATTTCTTCTTAAGGGCATTAAACGCCTCTACACATATCTTGGAAAAGGACAAATGGGGTTTTCTTCTCTAGAAGTTGGGTCATTGGTCGGGAGATTTATGAGAAGTCTTGAATAAACCTACGGTTAAAATCCGACAATGTCCTAAAAAACTTTCTAACTCCTTTGACGGTTTGTAGGAGGAGGTATTTTAAGTTTTTGCTTTACCATCAATCTTTTGGCTTTATACAACCTCAAAAAAAAAAAAAAAAACAATCAACTCAACAAAAAAAAAAAAAAAAAACCTGGACTTTAGAAATTTTAAAATGGCCGAGACGATGCCCTCTTTGACCAAAAATGGCACTTCTCACGCCAATATTAGAACAAGATTGGAGTCTTTGCACCCTTTGAGCATTTTGTCCAAAATGTGAGAGGCATGAAGAGAAGGAATCCACGAAGACCGAGAAATCATCCATGAAGACCTCTTTGTCTTCTCTTGATCATGATGTCGTGGAAATGGCATCATGCACCTTTTGGAACCGTGCACGAAGCATTACATAAGGCCAAAAGCTGCGAACGGTACAAAAGTTCCTTAAGGGCAAGTGAAGGTGGCCTTCTCTTGGTCCCTTCGGTCAATTGAGTATTTGAAATAACCCGAGAGAACCACTAGAAAACAATAGTATTCGTTGTTCCCGCGAGCCTCTCAAGCATTTGGTCCATAAACGGTAATGGAAAATGATCTTTACGGGTGGCATCATTTAACTTTCGATAGTCAATGCATACACGCCATCCCGTAATCAATCGAGTAGGTATCAATTCATTGTCATCATTTTTAATCACGGTTATACCACCTTTCGTTGGAACACAATGACGGGGTTAACCCTATAGGGACGATCGGAATAGATATATCAATCAGGCTTCAAGATTTGATAACTTCTTTCTTTATAAACCTCGTGAATTTTTGGTTAAAACCCGTCTTGGATGTTGCAATCGTGGGTTTAACATTTTCTTCCACAAAAATCTTATAGTACAAAACTTAGGATCTTATTCCATAAGAATCCGACATCTTCCCAAGCTAAGTGCACTCTTAATAAGATCTAAGAACCTTAAGAAGAGCGGTCTTGTCCTTATCTTTTAAGTCTTTAGCGATTATGACGGGTAATTTATCGGTACCCTCCAAAAACGCGTACTCAAGATGATCGGGGAGTTCATCACTAGAAGGTTCAATGGCCTTAAGGTCCTTAATTTTTTGTTCTTCCGGAGGGAGGGTGGAAGTTGGGTCAGAATTAAGCAATCTTTCAAGGGTGAGAAGGTCTTCTTTTGGATCGAAGTCAGCATCATCAATTCCCGGTGGAATTGATTCGTTAGTAAGACAAGCTTCGATTTCTTCCAAAATGAAGTCACTTCCTTCAAAAGGAGTGAGAGAGGTGGGAGAAAGTTGAAAGGATTGTTCTAAAGTTGGGTGGATAGCCAACTCTGGAAATGTTCACAAATCCAAGTACTTCTTGAGAAAACTCCTCACAAGCTACATCGATAACATCGACTCGGTTAACCGATTCAATAGTATTGTAGGAGAATGTCTTAGTATCACCAACTTTGAATGTTATGGATTGGTCATCATGTCGAAGGGTCATTTGTTCACCGTGAACATCGATTAAAGCTCGTGTCGTCCTCAAGAAAGGTCTCTCGAGAATCAAAGAACCCAAGGATACGACAATATAATCAACGACAAAGGAAGTCGAACGGAAAGAGAAATGTTCCAATTTCAACGAAACATCCTCGGCATGCCGGTAGAGTAGAAATCGTTCGAATCGGCAAGTTCCAAGTATCATTTCGGGGCTTGGTCCAAATCTGGTGAGATTTAGCTTGTCCCATACGAAAGAAGCATTAGTTTATGCTTGCCCACCGAATCGGCCAAGCTAAGCATTCATCCATACTCCGGAAAATCACGACGGTATACTAAATCCTTTCGGGGTCTCCTTAGTTTTCGGGAAAACTTTTTTGAGGATAACCGCCGAGCAATTTTCATTCACCGGTGTCTTGATTAAGTCAATTATCTTTTCTTTGTTATTGAGAAGCTTTCTAAACATTAGTGCAAATTTAGGCATGTGTAGGAGAGCATCCGCGAAACTAAGCTCGAAATGGAGATTCCTAAACCTTTCCACAAACTTTAAAGTTAAAAGATCGTCTTTTTCAACCGAAGCTTTCCTTGTTGAAACCTTAAAGGATAAGTGTATGTTCGGTTTTAGTCTTTGACAAACAACGGCCTTATCGAATTTGGTTTGGACCTCCGGAGGTTGGATGTTTTTGGTGCTTGGTTGCACCGTATCCTTTGTCACCTCGGGTTCGTGTTCCACCACCTTAGGAAGAGAAGAAGGCGGAGGTGGAACTTGAGGCCCATCATAAGAAACTCCATCTTTCGGGTGGTGATGGCTTTCATATCACCTCTGGGTAGCAACGTGTTGCAAGGAAAGAACCCGAGCCCGAATAGAAGCTTGAAATTGGCATCAATAATTTGGTAAGCATGCATCCGTTAAATTGGTCATCATTGCTTGCATGTTTTGGTTTTGGTCTTGCATATTTTTCATAACGCATCATTAGCCTGGTGTAGATTTTGAAAATCATCATTTGACACACTTGTGTTTTGAGGATTCAGAAGCTTGGTAAGCCGGTTATAAATCACCTTGGTGTAATTATTCCCCGGTTCTGATTGTAACAGTTTTAATTATTTCTTTGATTGTTTTATTGTTTGAACGAGGAAAAACTGGAGGATCGATTGATTTGCAACCATTCAAGGACGTAACGGTATATCCTGTGGTGTAGTTAACCCCGCGGGCGCTGTGAAACAGTATTCTTGAATATGTCACGATAAACTGCCATCGAGGGCGGACAATTTTTTTTATAAAAAAAATACGGTAAGAATGAGAACCACCACAAGTTACAAAACTTTCCTCGACCGCTTTTACGGTAGCGGGAGCTTGGGATTGGTTTTTTCCTTATCGAGAAGCAAGGCTCTCACCATATCTTTTAAGTCGGCAAACATCGGGTGAAACACCGGGGTAAGAAGAGCTCATACTCACTTTGGCAACAATCGCTTTGTCTCGTGAATAAAGAACTTTGGATTGCCTCGATGTATGGCTAAGCATCTCGGCATTTTGTCCAAAAAATTATCACAACCCGCACGGAATTTCAACGAATCTTGTGATCATTAGTCGATTCAAAGCATTGTAGAAAGTATCAAGTTGGTGATTTCCGAGAAACCATAATATGGGCATGCACGAATAATCCTATAATCGGATCCCATGCCTCACTAAAAGATTCATCAAAACGTTGTCGGAAACTGGTGATTTCATTTTGAAGGTTGGTTGTTTTGGAGGGAGGGAAAAATTGGTTGATAAATTTTGAAACAAGATAATCCCAAGTAAAAATCGATCGAGGGGGTTATTTTTCGAGCCAAATCCGGGCGGCCCCCTCGAGGGAAAATGTAAAAAGCATAAGCTTAATCGACGTATTCAAAACGTTTGGGAACTTCAACGTAGAAGTGATCTTGTTGAAATATCGAATGTGAGCATGAGGATCTTCTTTATAAAGTCTTAAAAATTGTTTATTTTGCACAAGAGTGAGCAAACCATGTTTAAGCTCAAAGTTGTCCGCGGGTGATGTATCCCCCCCCGCGGGAACAACGATGGCATCCATCGTATAACCACTACGATGGTGCTTGGAGCAATTGCGCCATAGTACATTGAACGGTCATCGTAACTACGGGAGGAGCTTGATTTTCAAGAGGTTCTTCAAGATTAAATGATTCAATATTCGGTGGGACTTGTTGTTGAGGACGGTTACGGGTTTGAGAACGAGTGTGCATGCACTAATTAAAAAAAACACAATATTTTTGGTAATTGGAAGTTAAAAGTCCACGGTAGCTCTTTAAATTACGCACAAGAGAGCGGAAGGAATTAGCACGCCGAAGCGATTTAAAAGCGTTCTTCCTTTTTGGGCGATGTTCCTTGGATCAAGCCCTCCTTATACCCTCCTTATAGTTTATAATTCAAAGGTGAGCCGATTATAACGATTAACAACACGATTTGTTTTGTTGGTTTTGGAATTTTTTTAGTGTTGCAAATACTTTAGGAAAAGTATTTATAATGATTTTTTGTGTTTTTATATAATGAAAAAGAAAATCAAGAAAATAAAATATTTTTGTATTTTTTGTATTTTATATATTCACAAAATAAGCAATAAACTTCACGGAGAAGGTTCTTCAAACACTAGTCTTCAAACGTACACAATATTCGTATCACAACCTCCCCGGCAGCGGCGCCAAAAATTGATTCACCACTTAATATATATAAATATAATATAAATATATAATAAGGATAAGATCAATAAAAGAGAGTAAGAATTCCGTAAGGCTTTTTGAAAGGATAATCACTTTTGACCAAAGCAAAATCCTAAAAACCTTCCCGGGTCGTGTCCCGACGAGGTGTGAATGGAAAATCGAGGTAACGTGTGTGGAATAATGCTTGAATAATCACAAATTTGATTAGGTTTTCTATTTCTACAAATAAAATACACAAACAAGTAAAGGCAAACTAAAAACGAAAGCAATTAAAGCCTAAACACGAAAAACGTTAACGGGATTCAAATCCCGTTCTTTAAAAAACCAAATTCTACAAATTTAACCCTACGAAAGCAAAATTAATTTTTATAAGTCCTAAATAATAAAAGAAAATTTTAAAAAAAATAATTATATTTTTTATTATGAATTAAAAACGGATTTAATCTAAAAAATTAATTAAAAAAATACTAAACTAACTTGGAAAATTCTGAAAAATTGGTGAAAAGTAGCTTGAACAGTGTTAAATCTAAGAAAAATAAAAGGGTGAACATAGCTTATCAAATAGGCTACGAAATAAGCCCAAAATGGCTTATGGCTTAAAGGGTCAAAAAGGTGTTAAAAGGATAATGTGTGCAAGTTAAAACGGAAAATACCCAAGGGCACTAAGTCTACAAAATTAAAATCTTTTAAAAGATCCTTGATAGCTTAGTCTAAAAGTTAAGGAACAAGCTAGAGCTCAATACGCTCGATCAAGTCAAAATTTTTCTTATTCTACCCAGCAGGAAAGTCAACATTGTGACAAAAACACTTATTTTATTTTTGAAAATTTTTATTTTTTTTTAGTATTTTGTTGGTAAAAACAGGATTACGTAAAAACAACGGCTGCAGGCATAATCAAATCAATAGATCCCCCATATAAAGCCTTAACCCTAATAAGCACTTAGGAACAAAATAAGCAAAGGAAAATAAGCATAAAAGTTATAAAAAGCAAATAAGCTTTCTTGGCTAAAAGAGTTAGCCAAACAGCCAAGAAGACACTTTCTAGCTTAATTTTAAGCTAGAAAATAGATCCTTATGGCTTAGTGGCTTATACCACTAAAAAACTTGTCCTATGGGCTCCAATAATCAACAAAGAAAAAGGATTTTGAAAATCAAATGAGCTGTTAAAAAGCTTGATGAAAAAGGCAGTTTACACTAAGTTCTACTCTTTTTGATTTTTTCAGTTTTTAAGGACTAAAGCGAAGTCCTAAATTCAGCTTATCTAATAAGCCCTAAACTACAAAGTAAGCTAAAACATATCAACTATGGGCTACAAACTACTAATAGAACAAAAATGAGACCTTAAAACTTATGGGAGCTTATCTAAATTAGCTGCTGAAGTTTGACTTTTTGAAGACTTGAAAAACTTATGACAGATTTATACCAAATGCAAAATACACATGGTACACTTAAACCTTACTTATCCTACTGCATTTAACTCAAAATGAAAGCATAAACTAGACCATCAAACAAACTTTTAAGCAGGAATAAATTGCAACATTTTGAAAGAATTTCAAAACCACAGATTTATACCATTGGTTTATAAACCCTTAAAATCTAGAATTTAACACTAAGACTTTTATAAAACTAATTTTTAAACTTAACTTAACTAATCTAAATGGTTTAAAGGACTAAAACATATTTTTACCCATTTTAACCCATTAACTCAGTTAAACCAAACACCCCTTTAAACTGTCAAAATCTATTTTTAAAGAGATTCAGACTGATTAAAGGCAAGAATTGTAAAAAAAGATGATTAAAATCAATATTAAGCACTAATGAGCAATTTCCAACAGAGAATAAGAACTTAAATTAAGCAAACAAAGATATACAGGTTTTAAGCTATTAAGACAGTTTTAAAGAAAGACATTAACAAAGATCATTTAAGCAATTAGAAAGCATAAATAAGCATTAAACAACATAAAGAAGCATGAATAAGCAAAGAAAAGCAGAAAATAAGCAGAGAAATAAGCAAACAGTAAATAAGTAAAATCTTGAAAAATGGAAACTTACAAAAGCTCTTGCTCTAAACAGGGCAAAAAGTGCTTATAATAAGCTGATCTACAAGCTCTAGCTTGTCAAAGACAAGCTAGTAAAACCCATAAGCCATTTCTTTTCTAGCTTATCTTCCAAATGAGCTTTTTGAGTGAATTTTGATAAAAATGGCTTAAACACTAATAGTTATAGAAAAACTTGTAGTGTTTAAGTAAATAGCTTAAGTATGAAATAAAAAGAGCTTTTGTAAGCTTGTCAAACGTTTTTCAAATCATAAAATGCATTCAACTTAAAAACAGGATAAAAACATAAAAACTTAGATTTCATTAAACTTAAAGAAAATCAGTACAAGGTTTTTTTTAAATAAGCTAAAAACATTAAATATAACTTGAAAATTAAACTAAACTAAAACTACTTGCCTCAAGGGCTTACAAAGGGTCCTATTTATATAAGAAAATTCAAAGTCTTGGGTCTTTAAAGTGTGTTTCTTCTGTGAGACATTCGTGAGGTGTGCTTGTTGTGTGAGAGTAGTCTCCAAGTCATCATAGCCCTTCATTTTGAGTGCTCACTAAGTCCTATCATCTTAGCCCTTGATTTCTTGTCTTCATCCCTTGGATGAATAGGAAAGCTTAGGATTGCCAAGGTAGATTTTTGGTATTGGTGAAGTGGGGTTATAAGAAAGTGACATTTTTGTTTTGGGGAGCAGGGTAGCAGGTTTTAGGGTGTGGGGTAGAAGATGTACAGTAGACTTTGGCGAGAAGAGGAGTTGGGAGTGTTTGTATCTGTTTTGGTGATACAGGGTGAAAGTTTGTGGGTTTGGCAAGATTGGCCCCTCTTCTTGTATGGTGGTGTTACACGGATCGTCCTTTGTGGTGTACATGTTTGTGGATTTAACAACTTCAGTCCCTGAAGTAGTATTCTTCTATTACAACCACAGTCGTTGGGGACTAATGGTGTCACCAGATTTGGTATTGGGCTTGGTTATGTGTTTGGGCTTGTTATAAGGTTTAATGGACTTAGGGTTTTATAAACTTAAAAGTTTATGTAAGTCTTGATATAAATGCTTACTGGGCTGCTCCGGCCCATTAGATGGGTGCGGGTTGGCCCATTAAGTATTTCTTCGGTTTCGGGTTCGTCTTTGACTTGTTGACTTTTTGGGTTGACTTTTGACTTTGACTTTTTCACACTTTTCTATTCCCGTGCTCGGTTTTATTGTGTTGGCTTTGTTTTTGTCCTTTTCTTAGATATCCGTTACCTGCACAATATAAATCAAAAAACACACAAATACAATGTATTCTTGGTATGTTTTTAGTCATTTAGGCTTGTTTTTATAGGCAAAAGGTATGTGTAATTAAGCACATACAAAAAACGCAAAATTTTTATTCAAAGATGGAAATAGAAACGGATTCGAGATTTAATATTGACCGTAAAATACGAGATGTTACACCTGATTCATCTTCAATTCTCACATGATCATCACCATGATCATATATCCCAAATCACCAATTTCTCTTAAATCATAAATTAATCTTAACCCATAATCACAAACACTTTAATATAGGTTTAAAACATAGATTACCCAAAAAAAACCCAATTTAGGTATAAGAACCCTAACCTTTAATTCACCATTTAATTCAAAATAGGATTACTTACTTAGGAGAATCATTGCTAGGGGTTAACTCTTAAATTAATCCTCAAACATTTCTTTACTAGATCATCAATAGATCATCATGCCAAGCTTTTCTCTTTTCCCTCTCTTTTCCAAACCGACATATACACCTCCCTAGAACATTTTAGAATGTCCAGGGAATTATAAAACTTATCTAGTTAGTTGTTTGGACAATTAACACAATAAGTCCCTCAATTCCCTTTCTTTTATATTTGGTCACATTAACTTAAGTAACTCATTTACCATTTGACAACTCTAGTCCCTTAATTCTATTATTTTCATAAGTGTTAATACTTATACTTTAACTATTTATTTGACTATCCAATCACATTACGTCCTCTAGCTTATAAAAGTCATAGTCAAACTCATTCTATGGTATTATCGTAATTAAATACTTATAAACTGGTATTGGGGTGTTACAGAGTGTTTGTGTCACTCTTTTGAAAATAAGCAACTTGAGTTTTATAAAATACTTGAAGTTTTGTGATTATTTATCTTGTCATATTGTTATAGAAAGATTAGTGAAGTTGTCATATTGATGGAGATGAGATTAGATTAGTTTTGGGATGGATTTTGTTGTTTGATTCGGTAGTGAATGAAGATAGGTTAGACTAGGCCCTTGGGAAAGTTGTTGTGATTTTCGGCTAGATTTCGGATAAAACATGTTGCTGTCCCAATTTACTTTGTGGGTTTAGGGTAGCTTAAAAAAGTTTGACTAGTTAAAACTATAAGGATATGTTAGCTTGTGTCGTTACACAAATTTTGACATAAAGAACGTGAAAACGGACTTATAACGAAGAAGTTATAGCCAATTTAAGTTTGACGAAAAACAAGTATTTTTGACAGCTTTTAAAATGTTTACGGACATTCTATCCTATTTTTAAATTGAGTTTTGACCCCTTTTAGGTTCGAATCGGCTAAAGTGTATAGAAGAAAACTTGTCTAGAATGATTTTTCCTTAAAATTAGCGACTTTTCTCGAGTCATGAAAGTTAATAATGAAAGAGATACGCTCAGTCAAAGTCGGTCAATTTTCTAAAATTTTAAAATGCAAAGTGAGCTGATTGAAGCAATAAAGTGGGTTTTTGAGCATTTTCGGGTCCGTTTGAACTATAAAAACCTTAGCGAATAATAGTGTATCACTTATATAGTATTTAGTCGCATTAGAAATTTTATAAAAATATTTTTGGAAAGCGTTAGGAGTTTTACTAAAAATAGAAAGTTTATATTTGATGTAAAGTATCTATTAGCAAAATAAAAAATGGAAACTAGACGTTTAAGATCACTTAGTGCATTTAGGCGTGAAATGGACTTAACGAATATAATTAGACCACATTAACGTTCAGGATTTCTAACTTTCTAAAAATAGTAATTTTCGGTCTAAGCGTCGAAACTTAACTAAAAACTCGATTTTTTAATAAGTCATGTTTTGACTATTTAAACTAAGACACAAACACGTATGGATGATATTGCCTTCTATAAACATTTTATGCAACGTTTCGTTATTTATGCTTGCTCCTAAAGCGCGTTTTTTAATTAGGTCATGGGTAGGATTGTTTGGTTACTTTTACATTTCGTTGATTACTTTCGCTCATCACTTGCTTAAGGTGAGTTTATAGCCCAACGTTTTACTACTTTACGTATTATTTACAACTCTTTGGGGTGAGAAACACTGCTTGTCTTTAAATTCGAACACAAGTAATTTACTGAACGTTTTTTATTGTTTACGTGTTTGCCTAAGTACCATTAGTCAACTATATGCCACTATTATGAACCGTTAATTACTGTGAGTAAGCGTGAGTGAGAATAGTATATCTATTAGGGATTAATAATCCTCATCCGGGTTTAGTGATTCTTACCTGTATCGAAGGGCCGATCAAACAGATGTATATCATGTCGACTTTCTGGATATTTTGGACTAGATACCTATTTGGTAACCTACTTGGCATTTATTTGCTACCAATCCTATTAGCTTTGGTGTCATGAGCTTAGAGCAATCGTAAATACCAATCATGTGACATTGTATGTGTTATAATGATCATACCTTTATAAATCTTGTGGTCCAAACTTACGTTTTACTTAAACCTATAAATTCACCAACTTTATGTTGACGTTTTAAGCGTGTTTCTCTCAGGTGCTTAGCTTTGGATTCTCTCTGATATGCTATGTGAAGTCTCATGCATATGACCCGGTTTTTAAGATATGTCAAACTATAATTTATTTACCGTTGTTAATTTGAAAACATCTTTAAAGCTTCCACATTTGACAATTTAAATTATTGAGTATTGTAAGATTTATTTATTTAAATTTGTGCAACGGTGAATTATTTTCAAAACGTCCATATAGTGGTCGTTCCCTATATCTTGTGCTTGTATATTTATAACGTCATGCCGTCAGATTTCCTATTTTTGTTGCGACCTGCTTTGGGGTGTGACAAAGGGTCATGTGAAGTTGTGTCTGATCTTTTGCTGTCACAAAGATGATTTACTTTTGAATTTTATTTTGACATGTTTTGTTGCGATTTCTTTTTTATTGAAGCAAAGAACCATTTTATTTTTCCAAGACTAAACTCTTGTAATCGAATGGTTTATCAACCAAAGTATATGAGATTTACTTTGACTGTTTTTTTTGTGCTTAGACATGGCCATTTGGGGTATTGCTTTGGCCCACAATATAGTGTTTTTATGTCGCAGAGAGTTAGCATAATATAGTGAACAATTAGACACAACTCGTGTGCAACGCACGGGTCTGAATCCCTCGTTGTTTATATAATGAAATAGGTAAAACTTAATAACTAAACAAACGAGCTTAAACAACGGGTCGAGCCTATTGGCATGTTGATCCCACTTCAATAGATCAAATTCCTTATGCTTGTTTAAGGTTTAGTTATATTAGATAAATCTAACACAACTATAGTAAAAGCTTTGTTTGAATGTATTAAAGATTATGCGGAATCTAATATTTAATATTAAGAAGAATTATCAATGAAACAGTAATTCAACGAACATATAATTCAACAAACAAGCTCCAATATTATTAATGATAACAATACGAATACTCTTAAAGTATTAGGGTTTCAAAGACCTTGAAGCTAAGAATTATACGACTAAGATTGCAAAAAACGTTTTTTTCAAACTCTATGCCCTAAGGAAACTCTCTTTATACACCAAGGAGCCTAGTCGGCTTACCAATACTTCCTAAGGTATATAATAAGTCATTTTCTCATAAATACTAAGACATAGTCAGTAAGCAATACTATCAAACAATACTAACTTACACTATAGTAGTAATTAATACTAGCAGTACTAACTATTGATATTTTCTTGAGCAGTAGGTAACTCTTTTCAGCAGCATGACTCTGCGAACTGTCTTTGTACTAGACTGTAGTAACTCTTAACTAGCAGCATTAACTTTTGTACAGCATTGTAGTAAACTACTTGGTATATTTTCTTTGAATGTTCATGAGGCAGCACTAGATCTTTATCAGAGCAGTAGTATAACATAAACTTGTAGCAGCAATAGGTCTAACTGCATCAGAAGACTTTTTATCCTAACAATCATCCCTAACTTGAATATTCTTCTTCAAATTATCAAGTTTCTTCATTTAAAGACTTCATCATACACCAGGAGGGATGCATCATAACATTATTTACTTATTAGTTGTTTACTATGATGAATTATTAAGATGATAAGGAGCTCATTTCACGTTCATAGTCAAGCATAGCTTCTTTCCAACATCATAAAGGTGTCGATGGGTGTAAGGGTTATTTCATTCTAACCATCATATTAGCAATATGCAATGTTGCATCTAAGGATGTATCCACAGGCGTCGATGTGGCTTCACACTCAAACACTTGTAGTAATGTTGATTCTCCATACTTTATATTCTATATGTGGTTACAAACGTAGTGTCAAATCACCTCATAATATGAAATCCCAAGTCTTCTCGCACTGGTCTGGTTGACCATATTTAGCTTTTACCAAATTGTTTACATAGTTTCTAATTCATTCCTTGTCAAAACCTTTTAAGGATATGACTAAAAACCATGTACATTGAGACTTTCCATAGACTCTGTCTTATTATCTTCGTTAATGTGCTTTTTCTTCATTGTGTCTTATGAATCTTTGGTGTAATATACTTGGAGACTAACATAACTAAAGGTATAGCATCAATTGCTACTTCTTCTTCATCTGGAATGATTTCCATTAACTTTTTAATCTATGCTATTTCTTTGTTATCTTTAACCTTTTGCTTCTTTGTACTCTCTTATACCAGCTCTACTCCTGCTCTCTTTTCTTTTCCTTCCACCAGATCTGTTCTAAAGTCTTCAAATGTATTTACCCTTTTGAAAGCTCTATCAAACATTACTTGCATAGAATCAAAATCTTTCAACTTCAAATCATTGAGCTTGTATCCTTCCATGTTCTTTAGGTAAGTATACATTATCTTTTTCTGTTGAGCTTTTGTTGGTGATTTGTTTTTTTCTCTTATGCTCTTTTAGCTGCAAAATGCTTTCTTCTTTTCTCTAAGAGTTGTTGAAATAATGTAGCATTCTCTTCAATAGACAACTCTTCTTGTTCTTGTGCTTGCAATCTTTCAGCCAATTGATAACCAACATCAATCTTTGCTTGAATATCATCCCATTCTTCAATCAAAGCAATATTGGCTTCTTTTTCTTTTTCAGCTTTCTCTTTTGCAAGTCTTTCTTATTCATCAAATTCAGCTTGTAACTTTAAAGCAACTTTTTCATCAAAATTGATTTGATCTTTCTTCTTCATAGGCTTCACAGGTTCTTCTATCATTATTCCTTTACCCTTGTCCTATGATTGTTGTGAAGAAATCGTTGTTGTTGTTGTAGATTTACCTGGCTCTTGAAAAACAATCCCTTTCATCTTGGGTTTTAACGTTTTTAATGCTTCAAGTGCTTGAGCTAAAGTAATTTCTTTAGTAGTTATTGTAACAATTGTTACAGCAGTACTAACTTGAGCAGCATCAACTACTTCTTCAACAACATTTTTATTTTACGCTGCAACAAACACCTTCTCACCTTTTAAAGCATCCACATCAAACATCTCTTTGTCAGCATCATCTTGAACACTAACTAGGGTAATTTCTTCATCTGCATCAATAGCATTAATCCTCCCTTATTTGGATGTATCCTCACCCAAACTTTCTTCATCTCCAAAGGATTCTACCCTAGCTGTCAAACCAACTTTGTATAATCTCTTCAGCTTATGAGTTCTTGACCTATTTTTCTTCTCAAGCTACTTGACCCTCCTTTTCAAACTAGCAATTTCATTATGTTGAGAGGTCTTTGTCTTCTCCAAATCAAGAACCTTGTTTTGTAAATTGGTACATAGTTCCATCAATTCATTAAGTTTAAGTCTATCCTCATCACTTTGAAGTGTGTTATCTCTTACGAGCAGTGAATCATTGGAATGTTTAGATACATTCTCAAATCTAGTTTGAGCAATAGTATCCCCCATGGTTTCTTAGCACCTGAGACCACCACCTGAAGTAGTTCCTAGGGAACTAGATTCATTAGGTGTTGCCTTGGATCGGGTCTTAGTTATGTTACCACTATCCTGCTATGCTTCTAAGCTAGAAGCAGTAGTGGCAGCCCTCACCAAATTGGCACCCAACTCCTTATGGATAGCCTCATCTGTAATATTTTCCATAGGATCACTAGACTGAGGTACCTGAGTGTCCTTTCTAGGCTTCCTAGTTTTTGTGTCTTTTGAGGTTGAGTTGATGGTTGAATAAAAGTGGGTGTGTGATGCGGATCAGATGGAATTGCTGAACCTTCACCCATTTGTGATTGGTTTTGTACCACCATTATTGGAAATAAAGGTGTTACTCTACCAGAAAAGCCTTTTCCTACCCTTCTTATATTTGCAAAAATCTTTTTAGTGTGAGAGGGTGCAACATAAATTCTCTTATGAGTTGATAGATCATCAAGTTGTTGTTCCAAAAACACTTGTACAAACCTTAGATACATTAAAATTTTGCCAGACAAATTATCCAAGTTTCTAATCATACTTTCAAAAATGTATTTTGAAAAGTTAAACTTCTGATTTGTAGCCAAACAGATAATTGTAGATGCCTTAGTATAAACTCATTCCATGCAATAGTCTTTGAACTTAGACATTGTAGAATAGTATGAATCAGAAATTTCCATTGTGGGGAAAAGAATGGCTTATAAAAAGTTAGCTTTTGTGAAATTTTCTCATACCCCATCAGTGTAAGTTGTTCAAAGATGGTAGAATTTGGTACTCAATCAACACCTTCTGCATCTTCTAGTTGAAGATCTCTTCTAACAGTTGATTCAGTAATGATTATCTTCTTGCCATCTACTAGGGCATGCAACTGTACTTCCCAATTGATAGTTTCGGCCTTGACAGTAGACCAGAACTGTTCGATACAAGAAATATATATTGTGGGATTAACGGTTAGTGCATGCTTTATAGGGTGTGCATTCAAAAAATCCACAATTTGTTCAAACCCATCACTTTCTTCGGGTTTAGACAAAAATGCGACCATGTTATAAGTATCCACAAACTTTAGATTCGCCATTTGTGTTGGGTTTTGATAATGGATGATAAAATTGAGTTAGGGTTTGTAGTTAGAGAGTATTTGAAAGAGTGAAATTGATTAAAGGATCGATTGAAACCCTTAATCGAAGTATTTATGAAAATACCCTCAACATCATTAACTTTCACCCAACAGTAGTAAGTTATGCCTAGCAGCATTAACTTTAAGTCACCAGCATCAACTCCAATTCCATTCTAAACAGCTTTTCCATCATCAATTTAACATTTTTCTTTGCTTTTCCTGTAAAATGTTAGTCCAAAAACTAAGAAAACACAATCCATAGCAATTTTCACAATTATCACATTATTAATTATACCTAGCAGTATTAAGTATAACTACTCAGCAGTATTAAGTATAACCAGCAGTATTAATTATACTTAACAGCAGAAACTTTTAATGACATGAATAACAGTACTAATTCATACAAAACTTTACAAAAACATAAAGAGATAAAAGACTTTAAAGATTCATCATCCCAATACTAACAATCAAATATTAAAATCTACTTACATCAAAAGCTTTTGTAAGTAAATCTGCAACATTTTTGTTAGTATGGATTTTGACCATTTGAATCAATTTTTTTTCATTGCAATCTCTAATAAAATGATGTCTGATCTCTATATGCTTTATTTTTTAAGAAAAACATGATTTTTAATTATGCAAATAGTACTGTTATTGTCAATAAAGATTTTGGTATGCATAAAATTATACCCATAATCAAGTAGTTGATTCTGAATCTAAAGCACTTGTCTATAACAACTTGAAGCAGCCACATACTCAGCTTCTGTTGTGGAATTTGCAACCATTGTTTGTTTCTTGCACTGCCATGATATTAATCTACATCCAAGAAATTGACAACCTCCTGTTGTAAACTTCCTATCCAAGCTTGCTCCAACATAATCACTATCAGTGTATGCTACCAAATCAAAAGGAAAATCTTTTGGATACCAAAGACCCAATTTTGGTTGACCTTTTAAGTACCTAAAAATCCTTTTCACAACATGAAGATGTGAAACTTTTGGATTGACTTGGTATCTAGCACAGGCACACACTGCAAACATGATGTCAGGTCTTAAAGATGTAAGATACTTCAATGAACCAATCGTTGACCTATACATATGAACATCCACTTCTTCACCATCTTCATCCTTGAGCAAAGGCTTTTGAGTTTCCATTGGCGTGCTTGCAATCTTGACTTCGTTAAACCCAAATTTCTTTAAAATTTCTTCAGCATATTTATCTTGACTAATAAATATGCCATCCTTGTTCTGCTGCACTTGTAATCTCAAGAAGAATGTAAGTTCTCCCATAGAACTCATCTAAAATTTCTCATGCATCAACTTCTCAAATGCATTTTTGGATTGACTTGGTATCTAGCACAGGCACACACTGCAAACATGATGTCAGGTCTTAAAGATGTAAGATACATCAATGAACCAATCATTGACCTATACATATGAACATCCACTTCTTCACCATCTTCATCCTTGAGCAAAGGCTTTTGAGTTTCCATTGGTGTGCTTGCAATCTTGACTTCGTTAAACCCAAATTTCTTTAAAATTTCTTCAACATATTTATCTTGACTAATAAATATGCCATCCTTCTTCTGCTGCACTTGTAATCTCAAGAAGAATGTAAGTTCTCCCATAGAACTCATCTAAAATTTCTCATGCATCAACTTCTCAAATGCATTGAATAGCTCCTTCTTTGTTGAACCAAATATGATATCATCCACATAAACTTGGACCAGCAAAATATCACCTTTGTACCTTTTGATGAACAAGGTCTTGTCAATTTTCCCTCTTTGAAACCCATTGTCTAACAGATATGTTGACAAGGTTTCATACCAAGCTCTAGGAGCTTGATGTAGTCCATATAGTGCTTTTTCAACCTTGTATACTCTATCAGGAAAGTTTGGATCTTCAAATCCTGGTGGTTGACATACATACACCTCTTCTTCAATCTTCCCATAGAGAAAAGCACTTTTTACATCCATTTGATACACCACAAAATCTTTAAATGAAGCATAAGCTAAAAATAGCCTAATTGCTTCAATTCTTGCAACAGGGGCAAAGACTTCATCATAGTCAATCCCTTCTTCTTGTGTGTACCCTTGAGCAACCAATCTTGCTTTATTTCTTATCACAATTCCCCTTTCATCCTTTTTATTCCTGAAAACCCACTTAGTGCCTATAGCCCTTTTTCTATTTGGTAAATCCACTAAAGTCCAAACTTCTTGTAACTTGAATTGTAGAAGCTCTTCCTGCATAGCCTCTATCCAGCTTGGATCCTTCAATGCATGAATTACCTTTTTGGGTTCTTCCTGTGATAAAAAGCAAGCAAACAAGCAATTTTGAAGGTCTTTATGGTTTGTTCTTTGTTGAATAGTACTAACAAACCTATTTTCCTCCAAGTTCTTTGACATCTTTCTTGTTTGTGTAGCTGATTGCAAATCTCCAATCACTTGATCAAGAGGATGATCTTTTTGAATTCTTATAGTTGGATTAGGACTGACTTGGATTGTAGTATCCAAATTGTTCATGTCAGCTACTACACCATCATCTTCATCATCTCTTGTGAAGTCAAATATGCTATCATCTTCCAAAGCATGCATATTTGGATCAAATAGAAGTTCAATGCTTGTTTTTTCCACCAACATCATTAACCTCATTTATGCCATCAGCATTAACAGTTGAACTAACAGTATTAACATTACTAGCAGTATTAACATTGTTAGTGTTGTTAACATTATCTTCCTTCTCTTGATCTTTACATTGACTATCTTTTCTTGTATCTTCATCAACCTTCTTTCCATCATCACTTGAAGGTTTGGATCCATCATCATGAGAACTCTTTGGATCTTGGGAATATGGTGGATTAGCAGTCCATAATGGTAGCAAAATATAATCTTTGACAGGTTATGTCTCCTTTCTAGCTTGACTTGCATTATCACTTGCCTTTGTACCTACAAAATGATTAGACTGTGTACCTGCAACAATTGGCTCATAATTCATTGTTCTTGTTAGTGCATCAATATCAAATAGCCAATCTGGTCCACTACCTACAGCACTAGGTGTACTCTCACTAAACCTAATATGCAAGTTTTCTTCCACTATCTTTGTGTCTACTATTGAATACTCTAAAGGCTTTACTATTCAAAGAGTATCCAACAAAGAAACCTTCATCAGACTTACTATCAAATTTGCCTAAGTGATATATGGTATTAAGAATAGTAACAGGACACCCAAATGGTCTTATAAAACTTAAAGTTGGTATTCTACTATGAAAAAATTCATATGGGGTCTTGCTATGAGGCTTAACTACTAACACTCTATTTTGCACATAGCAAGCAGTATTAACTGCTTCTGCTCAAAAAGTAGTTGATAACTTAGAATCAGCTAGCATAGTCCTAGCAGCCTCAATTAGTGTCTTATTCCTCCTTTTAGCAACTCCATTTTGTTGAGGAGTTCTAGCTACACTAAATTGTCTTAAAATACCCTTCATCTCACAAAACTGATTCATTTCTCTATTTTTTAACTCAGTATCATTAACACATTTAATCACCTTAACCTTGTGATCTACTAGATTTTTAATACCAGTTATAAAGGACTTAAGAATACCACTAGTCTCATCCTTAGTAGCTAAAAAGAAAACCCATGTAAACCTATTGTAATCATCTGTGACAACTAGGCAATACATTTTCTTCATAAGGCTTTTTTACAAATGTTGGACCAAACAAGTCCATATGCAACAAATGTAAAGGAAGACTGATTGAGTTCTCTGTTTTGGACTTACAAGAGGCTCTGTGCTGCTTTCCCTTTTGACAAGCAACACAAGTTTGATCATTTTCAAAAAGTTTGGAAGGTAAACCTCTTACAAGATTTCCCTTAACCAATTTATTCATGGTTTTAAAATTTAAGTGACCTAGCCTTCTATGCCAAAGTTTAGATTCATCATATATGGCTTTTTGTTAGTCATATATATATATATATATCCTTCAATACTTAATAGCAAACCCAAATAAGCTCAAAGATTGAGCCGACAAAGAAAGAAAGAAAAAGAAAAGATCAAGAACTAGTAAAGTTAGATTTTAGAGAGAAAGTGGTGGATTACAAGTGAAAAAAAAGGTAACCAACACCCTCTCCATGTGAGGAGAGGGTTCTATTTATACCCATGCCATCTCGTAGGCGTATAGGCTTATTAACTTGGGCCGGGCTTGGCTAAACTTGGGCTTAGAGCCCGAAACACGGACAATATTAGATTATAATCCAAGCCCGTTAAACCCGACTAGCCTATTACAATACAAGACCTAGTTGATAGGACATGTTCCCTATCATGTGCCTTGAGCATCCTATATGCAGAATCACTCCTTGATACTGGTAAATCCATTTGTGGATTGCGCAGGCACACTTGATAAGAAAATAAATTTCTTTTGGGGACCCAAGCCATCACTGACTTGGATATGCCTTGTGCATCAACATAATTAAACTTTTTTTTTTAGGGTGATTGATGCACTGTTGTGTTTAGAAACATGGTCTAAAACTTTATTCTTTGGTTTCCAAACCCAACAAGCTTGAGGCTCTTAACACTATTAATTTATTTCCTCCTTATCAGCATTAAACTACTGCACTTTTGTCCTTTGACGGATTATTTTTTTATCCCTAACAGTATTAACCCTTTGATTAATATTATTGTTTTAAATGTTGTGTTCTTTTGAATGGGCCTCTTAACAGTTGAATGTGCTGTTTTAGAAAGATATGACATTGGTCTAGCAATATTCATTGTTGTTTTTGAGTGAGCATTATTAACTTGTCTAGCAGTATTAACTAATACGCTATTTTAGAAATTTTTTGTCATAGCTGATTAATTGATACTAAGCAGACTTACATATAGTAATGCTCTTGGAATACCATGTTTCTTTTTAGCACAGTGTTAGTGGTGAGTCTTTTTAGCAATAAGTTTTGATAATTCCTTGTGAACTTGTTCCAAACAGGTTTTAACCATCCTATGATTTGAAATGTTTTTGATGGTAATTGCAATCATTCTGCAACTGATTATGCTTCCACACACATAACAAGCCTTATTAAACATCTCAAAATTGCTTCCTAGTTTTTGAGACATCATATTGTTCCAATTTCTTTGATTGCTTCTTAGGTTGTGAGTGTTTTGCCTATGTTGCTCAACTTGTTTAACAGTTTCCTAAGGAGTTTTTTCTTGTTTGTTTAGATTGACAAAACTCTTTCTTAACAATACTAGGCCTAACTGTTTTCTTTTCAATTTTAGGCTGAGACACATCCTCTTCCTCATCATCTGACACCTATTCTTCAATAATTGGGGCATCATCATTCTTCCTAACTACCTTAGGCTCTTCTTCACTAGACATAGCTTTACAGTTCTCAACTACAGGCTCATTAACAAACTCATCTAAACCAGTAAAAGATAAATCAGGTGTTGGAGGCATGAAATTTCCTGTGTAGGGAGGTGAAACTGCATTATAATTTTCATAGCCTAAACTTTCTTCTTCGCATTGTCAACTATCTAACACTCTATGAGCTTGTTTAAACTTTTAGATGCATGTTCAAATTTATCTACATTAAGTTGAATGCTATCTTTTTCTTTTTGAACTATTTACAGCTTCTTCTTAAGCTCTCTAATAGCTATTTCTCCTAAATGAATTTCAAATTTAATCCCTTAATTCTTGTTAAATATAATAGATCATATGCTTTATAAACTTCAAGTTTTTCTTTCACAGACTCTAAACCTGTCTTATAACCTAAAACCATTAACTCAGATTTCTTTAAATCTTTTAATAGTTGATCATTTTAAGATTTAAGAGATTCAATAGTTTTTAAACAAGATTTGAACAAATAGAATCATTGGATACCTCTGAGTCATAATTTGAGATGTGAAGCCATGAGTGCCGTAAATTAGGCCTTACTTTGACTGATCCATTACCAGTCATAGCCACAAGACATCACATGACACCAAGCTGTAGAAGTTTTTTTTTTTTTTTAGTTTTTAGATATTTCCACAGGCACACTCCTTCTTGAGCTTTCCTTATTCTTGTTGTCTTGATTTCTTAGAGCTCTGCACTCCCTAGCAAAGTGTCCCCTTTTGTGGCGGTTATAGCACTCCACGTTGGACTTATCAAAAACAATAGTCTCATTGCCATTAACAGTAAGCTTCACATTCCTATATGCTTCAAATCCTTTATAGCCTCATAGTCAAAATGGCCATTTGCCATCTCAAATCCTCTCTTCATGTTATCCGGATGGATTTGTATGCAAGTCCTCATGTACAAGTTGAGGACTATTTGGGCTTGAGTAGTAAAGATATGCACAAATAAAAACATCACTAAGTTAATCAATATTTGTAGAGTCAATAGCATCACTTGAGTGCTAGCGTGAAACTCAATGAGCAGTAATTAACTGCCTTCATTGTGCTGCTGATGTTGTTATTTGAGAGGACACAAAAAGCCATGTTCTGTCTGCTGGAACTTGAGCTAGACATCCTTTAACTTTTGGTTCTTACACCTTGAGGTTTTGTTAGAATCATCCTATGCTCATCTATAATCCAAATCCATCTTTATTCCTCCAAACATACAGCCATGAGTGTTCCACTTCAGGTGACAAAATTCTTATAACTTTTGATTAACCATCTTCTTGTGAAAGCTTTTCATTCCAAAAGCTCCATCTGACTCACATGCGGTTGAAGACCTATAAAAGTTTGATCAAGCATCTTCTATGCTTGAAGCATGGTGAAGTTTTCATATTTGCTGCTTTAAGAGATTCCTTTGAGTCTTTTTAGTAGCTGCATTCCCAACCAAATCCTCTTTTCAACAGCTTTCCAGCAACTTCTTAGCATCCTTATAGAGTTAAACTTTAACTGTTGATTCATTGGGAAGATTCTCATCTTTAAAGTTACTTCTAGCTTTCACTCTAATCTTTTCTATGCTTCTTCTTCAGATTGTTGTTAATAGGCATCCAATGTCATAAACACCTTTCATGTGTTGTTTTTGGCAAGGTTGCACCATTCTCTATGACTTCCCACAGTAATAGTCTATAATCTGGATATTTAGTTCAATTATCATCCGCAAGATCTCATACTACTAGGTTTGACATGGGAACTTGGATCAGCCAACTGTGATGCAGAATCTTGATCCATATCTTTTAGCAAAAGATCTTGTGTATAAAAACAGGTTCTTCTTATTCAAAGCTTTTCAACAAGCTCTGATACCACTTGTTAATCCCACTTCAATAGATCGAATTCCTTATGCTTGTTTAAGGTTTAGTTATATTAGATAAATCTAACACAACTATAGTAAAAGCTTTGTTTGAATGTATTAAAGATTATGTGGAATCTAATCTTTAATATTAAGAAGAATTATCAATGAAACAGTAATTCAATGAACATATAATTCAACAAACAAGCTAAAATATTATTTATGATAACAATTCGAATACTCGTAAAGTATTAGGTTAACAAGACCTTGAGCTAAGAATTATTCGACTAAGATTGAATTCGTTATCAAAACCTCATGCTTAGACCTCCTTTTATTACACCAAGGGGCATAGTCGGCTTACAAGACTTTCCTAAGTATATAAAATCTTTTCTATAAATAACTAATACATATCAAGTAAATAGTACTAACAAACAGTACTAACTTACACTAGCAGTACTAACTTAATACAAGCAGTACTAACTACTTAGAATATTTTTTTGAGAAGTAGTAACTCTTCAGCAGCATTAACTTCAAGCAGTCTTTGTACTAGCAGTAGTAACTCTTTACTAGCAGCATTAACTTTTGTACCAACATTAGTAACTACTTGGTATATTTTCTTTGAAGTTCATGAGCAGCACTAACTTCATCAGAGCAGTATTAACATAAACATGAGCAACAGTAATTCTAACAGCATCAAGAAGACTTTTAATCCCAACATGGCCTTATTAACTAACACCCCTCTCCTCAAACTCATAATGCCGCAACGGTGTACATTGAGATTTTGTCGAACATAAAATAAATTAAAACTGATAAACAAATAAGAAACGGAGTGTCCTAGAGTGCAAACTCGTTGCTAGACAGAGTCTCATTCCGATGCAATCTAAACTGTAACAAGGCGACATCAGTCAAGTCTTAAACAGATGGACCAAAGTCACTACAAAACCAAAATCAGAGCAACATAAATACGGGAATGAACAAGAGTAGAACCATGTGTAGATTCAAACAGGTGCAGAGCACGGAATCACACACATACGGAGATGAATGAGAGAAGATCAGACAAATACGAAGATGAACGAGAGCAGATCAAGCAGGTGCATAGCACAAAATCACACAAATACAGAGATGATGAGAGCAGATCAGGCAGACAGACAGATTCAGGCAGGCAGATCCGTACAAAGATAGACGAAGAGGAGATTCAGGCATACATATCCAAATGAAGATAGACGAAGAGTAGATTCAAACGGACGGATGCAGACAGACAGATTCAAACATACCAGATTCAGAGCAAATTCCCAAGCAGATGCAGACAGTCCAGAGCAGAACCAGACACATAATCAGATGTGTAACCATGCAGAATCATAGCGAAATCGGGCGAAACCAAAACTTGTTGTTGATGCCAAAATGCAACACATAACCACATCGTCATAAATTACAAAACCAATTTCCAATTCAAATCGGTTATGATACCATACCAATTACCAATACCAATAATAATACCAATACGAACTCAAATGCCAATATCACGAACAATCACCCAACGAAACTCAAGCATACAGGAAACTGATTCTCAAATTCTTCATATCAGTAAACTAATACGAACACCATAAAATGATAATAAACTTATTTTACTTAAACCAAAGAAATCCAAATCAAATACTAAAAACATATTATAAATAAATAAAGAATACCTCAAAGTCTAAAACCACATGCACTGAATATATGCAATTGAACCATATATGTCACCAATCAAAATCCCTCATCCTCTTTTTTTTATTACTTCGTATTATAATTGATCAATTATAATAATACACAAACAAGATAGTTCGCGCGTTCTCGCAAGACATAATTTTTTGCGAATCGATTACAACACACGTATTTTATTTCACTGAGCATTTTTTTACCTATCACGGAATTTGAATGAGTATTTGTCGTTCGGGCGAGTATATTATTTTTTACTTATTTAGTTAACAAAATATGTATATTCGTATTTATATAGTATGATATATACCTGGAAGCATATACTAAATGTATTTACTTATTAAAGTTTATAAATGTTAGCGGGGCTTGAAAGACCAAAACGGCGTGACTTTGTTTTTCTGGCGAAAACTTAAACATTTTATATAAAATCGTACGTATGTCAGAAGCATTGCAATATTTGGCTTGTTTTGTTCACAATTCGAAGATCTTTCCGCATGTATTGTTTGATCTGAATAAATCGGTGGATATGCGTTATATATTTGATAAATAAAGTTTATTATATAAAAAGTCGTAAATATTTAAAAGTTGAGGGTACGGTTTTTAATTTTTTTTATTTATACCAAACTTCTGCATTTTTTATAAAATCGTGCGCATGTCAGAAGCATTGCAAAGCTCGTTTTGTTCGCAATTCGAAGATCTTTTCGTGGGTATTTTTTGATATGAATGAATCGGTAGATATGTGTTATATATTTGATAAATAAAGTTTATTATATAAAAAAATCGTAAATAGTTAAAAGTTGAGAGTCCGTTTTGTAAAGTTTTTTTCTATTTTTGGCCGGCGGATTTTTTTTACTTGGGCCGGATTTTAGGCTAATTTTTTCCAGAGTTTACAAACGGCGTCGTTTGTGATTGGAAATGATAGTATTGTAATTACGGCATTAATGAATCAAACGAACAAACACAGAAAATGGCAAAATTAATGAGTTACTTGGACGATAAAGTCAAACTTGCAATAAACTGATGATGGCTACAAAACTGCAGATGGACTCAAGCGATCATGAAAAAAAGGCAACGGAACCGAAAAAACAATAACCTAACTTTTGATATGAAATCAAAAAGAAAAAATAAACAATATATTGATCAGATTCAACTATAACTACTATATTACAATTGTTTATATAATAGAAACAATATAACTTAATACCTAAACAAACGGGCCTAAACAAAAAGATCGTGCTTATTAGTTATTATCCTTATTAGCTAACAAATACTTGAAGATTGTGAAGTGTTTTAAGTGTTTGATATGAGAAGAATAAAGAAGTCAGTACGACATTCACATTCCGATAGTGACCATTTTCTGCACAACTTTAAGCTGCGAAAAGCTTCCACGGAATAAGTATATTACAGATTGGGAATGAACAATAAAATACTTTGCAAAAATTTACCAACGTGAAATACCTTGTTAGTATTAACGATCGTTATGGGACGGAGAATCTTGTAATGTTTTGAACACGGAATTTTTTTCTCAATCGTTGCGGCGGAATATTATATATTTATGACGAGACAAACTTTTTTATAAATTAATTTTGAATTAATACATGTAGTCATAAATGAAAAATTGTTGTGCATGTATGAGTAAATTTGATCTCCCATTTTCTTAACACATTAAATTAAAAACATAACATAATTTTCTTTACCCAAAAAAACATAACATTATTTAAATAAAAATAAAGTATCACACTTAAGTTAAATTTTATACACCTTAAGGGCTAATAATGTAAAAAAAATTCAAAAACTAACCACGAAATTTTAATATTCATAAGAAAATAAAAATGCATAAACACCCTGTAAAGATGGTTAATCAGCAAACTATTGCCCTTAAATATAAACTAATGGTCGACAACTACATATCTCATCTTACGAAACTTTAATGTAAACAAAATATGAGTGTTGTTACTCAGAATATCAGGGACTTACAATATAATATTAGTTATTTCTCAATAAAGTTAGGGTCCTACAATAGAAACACAGTGACTAACGGAAGGACTAACAAAGAAAACCTAAAGAATATACATTTTAGGGATTAATAATGTAAAGATAATAATTCGTAGACTGACAGTGAAAACCAAATGACTAACGGAGGAACTAAAAAAGAGAATCAAAGGACTAGCATGTAATAAAAAATAACCACTAAGGACTAATAATATGTGTTACTAAAAAATCGAGAGGCTAACATGTAATACAAATTAACCACCAAGGACTAATAATGTATGTTACTAGAAAATCAAAGACTAATATGTAATAAAAAATAACCACCAAAGAAGAATAATGGACTAACATGTAATAAAAATTAACCAGGAAGAAAGAATAATGTATATTACTATTCATTAAGGAGTAATAATGTATGTTACTAAAAAATCGAAGAACTAACATGCAACAAAAAATAACCACTAAGGACTAATAATGCATGCTATTAGGAAAATCGATGGACTAACATGTAACAACCCGCATTCTCACGTCTTTTTACGCCAATAAATATTCAACTATTTATTTAAAACTATTACGCGCTCACTTTTAATTTTAACCGTTTAGTTAAATCGCGTAAAGTAAAAATAAGCATTCAACGTAAACATGCATCAAACAAATAAAAGTTTACGTTCAACAAGTGTTATAATATTATTAGGAAGATAATTTATAACTTTTCAAGTTTTATTTTTATCCTTTACGTAAAACGCATCTGGTTCGCGTTTTAGGCATCCATGCATGCATGTAATAACATAAACACTTCTATACTTCAACAAATACCCACCTATACATATTCATCAAAGTTTTATAAAATCTAACACCTATTATCACTACCATAACCGGATTTCATACATACACATTCATTCATGCTTGGAAATTAAATCAAATGCTCCACTAACATCATTAAACAAGTATATGTGTTATCCTTTGGATCAAAGCTCAAAAGCAAAACCATTTTGTCTCCTCTTTCCATCAACATGATCGGTAAGCATACAAGGAAAAGGAATGACACATTCAAGCATGCCTTAAGCTATGTCACATCATTCTTACACTAGAACATACTTGTCTTTAAAGTCCCATACATGTTCCTTACACCTACAAGCCCTAAACTAATTAAAAACATATAAAACCCTTACCTTAGTGTCTCTAAAACTGGCCACACCCTTTTGAACCCTCAAACCATATGTTAGTTTCATTAGAATGGTTTTATCACTAGGTCTTGCTATAAATACCTTGCATAAAGTAGAAGTAAACTCACACATTACACTTCAAGCAAAAACTTCACATTTTTCTCTTTTGTTTCCCTTTGAAACTCATGGATCACATACCATATACAAAATAATACATATCTTTGATTTCTAAAGCAATTCAAGTATACTAAGGTTGATATATAACATATCTAAGGTGTTTCAAAGAGTATTGGAAGCTTGGTTGGTAAATTTTAAGGGTTTACAAGTATAAGAAAATTAGAGTTTTCTTAGGGTTTTCTTGAATAAGAAACTAGGATTTCTTGGTTGATACTTTGGGTCTTGTTTGTGTTATCATCTTCCTAAGGTCTTCTATAAACCCTAATCTATTCCAAGTATTCATTTCATGATTTATATAATTGTTATATAGTTAATCATCACCTAGTTATATTTTATCATGTTTATAAAATATTACAACTTTATATAAACTCAAGAAATACTTGTTCATGGTTAAAATGATGTTAAAAACATAAGAATATGTTTTACTTATGGATTTACAAGCAATGGATAAATTTATAAAATTTATGGTTGTTTATTTATTTATATAGTTTATATAAGTAAATAAATATAATGAATATGTTCTTGGACAAACTTGGACTATACACGATGGACACAAACTCAAGGACTTAATCTATATACAAGATGTGTATTTAATTAAATTAGAAGACTTGTAGCAAATTAGTTAAGTTAAAAACTTATAAAAACAAGTTTATAAACTTTTATATAAAATCCTAAAAACTTACTGTTTTAATTCGTGAAATAAAATATTTATATTACATTTTATTAAAATAGTACATATTATGAGCTTTCTAGATCTATAAAGAACTCGAAAATCCGAGTTATAACGAATAAGTTATGAAGTTTACGAGTTTACAATCACTGGTACAAAAACTGGTATTGGTCACTCCAAAAATGCGTGACGATATACATATGGTCACACGTGTTTTTTTTTGTGTTTGTCACTAAAGATCGCGCCACTGTAGGTCACATACGGTGACGTTAGGGAGTTCGTGGCTATTTCCATTGAAAAAGAGTGACCAAAACCCAAATATGTATGACAAATTAGGCACAAGTTTTGTTGGATTAATCAGTATTAGTGACCGTAAACACTTTATAGTCACATGAATGGTTTTTGAGAGTAACTATTGTTCGTCCTTTGGCCACATAAATATATAATATATGTGACACTTGAGATGATTTATTTAAGTAAATGTGTATTTTGTGTGACTATTTCTCGTCCTGTAGCCATATGAATATATAATAAATGTGACATTTGTGATGATTTAGTCACACAAGGGGTGTTCTTTTTTTTGAGCTAGTCACATATAATTTTAAAAAAAAAGTGGCCAAAAGTGTTAATAAGTGTGACCATATGCTTTTTAAGATCAAGTAAATGTGTATTTTATGTGACTATTGTTCATCCAATGGTCACAAGAATTGTATGTTTGTGTATCCTTTTGTAATATTTAGTCACACAAAGCATGGTTTTTTTGGGATTTAGTCACATACAAGTTAACCAAAAGTGGCCAATAGTGTTAATAAGTGTGACCATATGTTGTTTAAAGTCAAGTGAATGTGTATTTTGTGTGACTATTGTTCATATAATGGTCACATGAATTTTAAGTTTGTGTGGCGTTTTATAATATTTAGTCACACAAAGCATGTTTTTTTTAATTTAGTCACATACAAGTTAACCAAAAGTGGCCAAAAGTGCTAATAAGTGTGACCATGTGTTGTTTAAAGTCAAGTGAATATGTATTTTGTGTGACTATTGTTCATTCAATGGTCACATGATTTTTATGTGTGAGTGGCAATTTGTAACATTTAGTCACACAAAGTTTGTTTTTTTGTTATTTAGTCACATACAAGTTAACCAAAAGTGGCCAAAAGTGTTAATAAGTGTGACCATATGTTTTTAAAGTCAAGTAAATATGTATTTTGCGTGACTATTGTTCATCCAATGGTCACACGAATTTTATGTTTGTGTGACCTTTTGTAATATTTAATCACACAAAGCACGGTTTTTTTGGGATTTAGTCACATACAAGTTAACCAAAAGTGGCCAAAAGTGTTAATAAGTGTGAACATATGTTTTAAAGTCAAGTAAATATGTATTTTGTGTGACTATTGTTCATTCAATGGCCACATGAATTTTATGTTTGTGTGGCGTTTTGTAATATTTAGTCACACAAAACATAATTTTTTTGGGTATTTAGTCACATACAATTAAGCATAAAGTGGCCAATAGTGTTAATAAGTGTGACTGTTTGCTTTTCAAGGTCAAGTAAATGTGCATTTTTTGTAACGTGCATTTTTTGTGACTATTGTTCATCCAATGCCCACAAGAATTTTATGTTTG
>BQNB010034171.1:0-21299 GCA_026074375.1 Tanacetum coccineum
CAATCGAATAGGATAACAAACGAATATCGAGTCAAAGGCTAGAATGCATATAGGAGATTCCACATATGCAAGTAGACGTTGGTCAAATGACTTAAGAATCCTTTGAAAAAAATACGTATATGCACCGAGTGAAAACGCAACGAAAGAAAACCAACAAGCGTACCACGACAAATGAACACATAAAAAATCAATACTAAAGACGGAAATTCTTATACCAATTATTGACTTTACTCGAAAGACCAAATTAAATAATGTTTTTATAAAAATCGATTTAAATTAAGAAAGTTACTTTAAGTATAAAAATCATTTTAAATAATAATGAAATTGTCTTAAATGTAATCTTTAAAAAATTCATTCTAGTTGTCATAAAATTCTAGAGATGGTTATCTAATGGTGTATCGGACCTTACCACTATGAATCACTTTAAACCAGCTTTTTATAATAAAATAAAATTTATTTAACCACTCAACAATTTTTATAACCTATTTGCATAGACCATTTAAACATATTCTATTCACAAGGATCATTTTAAACACGGTTTTTCTCAAACACTAACACAATACTTCAAAAGGACTTTTATAATTAGACATCAATTATGAAATATGTTACTCAAACAAAAGACACCATAATACCAAAAGGGATCGTAAAACACCGCACAGACTCTAACATAATTCTATTTTTTGAAAACGAATGAAAATACCATGAACCATATAAAATAAAATCAAACAAACTCGTACAAGAAAACTCTTGCAAGATGTTACGCATCCAAAAGAAAACGTACGGTGGGGGGAAGGTCTTAACAAAATAGACTATCAACAGAGCAAAAGCTAAAAGCATCGATACTAACGAGACTGTCGCCCAACGGGTACAAAAACCAAGGAATAAACAAAGAAGGGATAATGATCCACACTAATATGTTAGGAACAATTAGTGCTTAAAAGAAACCCTTTGATACTCATACGAGTAATCAATGCAATGAAAGAAGCTACACGAAACGCGGCTATATCCAAAAAAGCATATTCTGAACAACCAATATACATCGAGACGTCGAATAGGAAAATCAGGTATCCTTACTAACAAAGTACGATGAAGGGATTGCTAAACTAGACTTAGAAAATCCGAACAAACGAACCGAGCAAACGAGCAACATCTATAAAAGCATTACTAGGTACCACAATATAACTAGAATAGAAGGGAAACTTACTATCTATACCACTCAGCTTAACAAAATCCTCCAATTAGGGTAAGAAAAAATTTCTTCAACCCATAACACCACGCATCCTATCATGAATACACATTATCGATAAAAAAACATATTACACTACCACCTTACAACCAAACACAAATAAATGCAATCTATGGTTCACAATGTACGTGTGTGGATGCCTTAATAATTATGTTTCCACCATACTTTATTTATTTTTAGTAGTAGTGCCTCCTTTTCAACACGTATAACTTACTTCCAAGATTACCCATTTCAATCATAATTCACATTTAAGCACATATTCCACATTGAACATCTTAAACTACTCCAACTTAACACATAAATTGATCTCCATTACATAACTACTTACTTATATCAAAATAAAATCGAAAACGCATAAGAACAAAAATCTCGCAATAACAATTTCCCCAAAATAAAACGAAATATTCGAAAGAAATAATCAATAACAACATGACGGGGTAAAGGACGGGATAAACTTATGCTGGGCCTTGCTTGGGTTTGACTTTGCCTCCGCAAGAATCAACCGACCCTGTGGTTCCAGCCCTTAGTACGACGAATTCCGACAAATACCTATTGGACCTACTTATCTCCTTCGGTTTCTACCAGAGGCTCCTTATAAACGCTTAAGTCCCAGTTGGGAAAACGATCCCCGAATCGATGACTTCTTACTGGGTGGGAAAAACATAGCTAAAATACTAAGAAAGTAATACATATCATATCAGATAATGGAAGACAAAATAACTAAAATGACAACTTAGCAAAATACGAGATATATAAGCTATGCAAAAATAGAGGGTGTTGGGATTCTAAAGCTTCTATAAGTTAATATTGCTGGCTCAAGATTAATACTGCTAGTGAAGACTAATGCTGTTAATGAAAATTAAAGAAATAAGTCCGAGTCTTTAGTACTGCTAGCTTTATAGTTAGTACTGCCAGTACAATGTTAGTACTGCCGGTAATAGTTAGTACTGTTTAGTTCGTATTGAGTAATTGCTAGGAGTATTGTATTTAAGAACTAGACTGCTTATGGATATGCATGAGATAAATTAGGAATAGATATGCATTATCTCTATACGCATTTTGTAAGCCCATTAGGGTTTTCCTTGGTGTATAAAAGGAACCCTTATGGCATAGTTTGAGATATGAATTGTTAGATAGAAAAACACAATAGTTTTTAGGTAAAACATATAGTTGTTTTGTTATTTGTGCAATATATTAAAGTTAATAGAATCTTCTGTGTTAATCTTATTGTTCTTCTTGAGTATATATACTAGATTCCGCATAGTATATATATACATAATCGTCAAGGTTTCAACCTTAGTTGTCTTGGATTTATCTAAGGTGACTAAAAGCTTCAACAAGCTAACAAACGATCTATTATAAACGGGATCAACAAGTGGTATCAGAGCTTGTGTGGAAACTATGAATAAGAAGAACTCAATTGTAAGATGGCAGAACAAGACACTCCTCCACCAACTATCACAGCAATGAAAATCCCTATCATCGAGAAGGGAGAATATGATATTTGGAGCATGAAAATGCGACAATATATCTGTCACACAGACTATAACCTATGGGATGTTATTGTCAATCGAGATCTAGAAGAAGAGTCTGCACCAACTGGAGAAACATCTGCTCCTCCTGCTCCTAAGACTGCCAAACAACTGGCTGCTAAAAGGAATCAGGAAAGAGTTAAGAGCATCTTGCTTTTAGCAATACCTGATGAATACCTCCTCAAGTTTCACAATGTTGCAGATGCTAAATCTCTCTGGGCTGCAATCAAAGCAAGGTTTGGAGGAAATGAAGAATCCAAAAAGATGCAAAAGAATGTTCTAAAATATCAGTTTGAAAACTTTACTACTGCATCAAATGAAAGTCTGGACAAGGCTCATGATAGGTTCCAAAAACTCATAAGTCAATTGGAGGTTCATGGTGCTCTAATATCAAAGGAAGATATCAACCAGAAGTTCCTAAGAAGTCTTCCTTCTTCATGGAATCAAATTGCTCTAATCATGAGAAATAAGCTAGACATTGATGAGATTGATATTGATGACCTCTACAACAACCTTAGGGTCTATGAAGATGAGATGAAAAGGTCTTCAAGTTCTACTTCTACTTATCAAAACTTGGCATTTCTTTCCTCTGAGAACATTAGCAGTACTAATGAAGTTAGTACTGCCAATGGAGATTTTAAGGTTAGTACTGCTGGAGGAATTAGTCAAGTTTCAACTACCCCATGTTCTCATGATGTAGCGTGCTCTTTCTTTGCACAACCAACAACCAGTCCTCAACTTGAAAATGAGAATTTTTAGCTGATTGATGAAGATGACTTAGAAGAATTGGATCTTAGATGGCAGGTGGCTATGTTGACTGTCAGAGTGAATAAATTTATTCAGAAGACAGGAAGGAACTTGGATTTTAAAGAAAAACGACTTGTTTCTCTTGATAAGTCAAAAATTGAGTGCTACAGCTGTTATAGAAAAGGGCACTTTGCTAGGGAATGCAGATCTGGAAGGAATCAAGGGAGAAGATCTTATGGTGACAATGGCAGGAGCAATGCACCAACAAATGAATCTTCATCACAGGCACTGGTGGCTCAAGATGGTCTAGGAAGCTATGACTGGAGTAATGATTTTGAAGTAGAACCAGTCAACTATACTTTAATGGCAATCTCTTCTTCAAGATCATCAAGTTCTTCTGACAATGAGGTACAAAACTGTTCTAAACAATGTCTTGAATCTTTTAAAACTCTTCAAAAGAACTTTGATAGTGAAAGAGAAAAACATAGCAGAGCCAGACTAGAAATTTAGGGTTATGAGTTAGCCTTAGAGTCACTAGAATCTAGGATACTTGTACATGAAAAGAATGAACTGGCTTGGGGTGAAAAATATGAGTTTCAAAACTATAAGCTTAAATACAGAGAAATAAAAATTAACAACCTTAACCTGGAATTAGAGAAAGCTGTTAAGGAAAGAGATGAGTTAAAATTAAAGATAGAAAAATGGGAAGAATCGTCCAAGAATCTTGATGAATTACTCAATAGTCAAATGAGTGCTAGAGATAAAACTGGTTTAGGTTATGGCACACAATTTAATCAAATGAGTAACAATTCTGAAACTGATAGTGAGATTAGTTTGAGTGTTTTTGATGTCAGATCAAGTGAAGAAGAGAACACACCAGCAAATAATAAGTTCTCTAAAGCAGATGGGTTTCATGTTGTTCCCCCTCATATAACAGGGAACTTCCTAACCCCAAGAGCTGACATATCATTTGCAGGCTTAAAGGAATATGCCATTAGGAAGAAAATAATTGAGTCAAAAACAACTGATCTTAATACTAAAACAAGTAAGACTGTAGGTAAAACAAATGAAGCAAATACTTAAAAACCTAAGACAATCTATGAATCAGTTAATAGAGATAAAGTTATCATTGAGGATTGAAACTCAGATGATAAGGATGATGTGTCTGAACTGCAAACAGTTAGTCTTGTTAAGACTAATGAGACTCAAACAGTTAAAACTAGAGTTGATAAAATTGGTCAAACTTCTCAGAAACAAGGAATTTGATTTAAGAAAATAAAAGACTGCTTTGTCTATAAAAGTACTGACCATTTGATCAAAGATTGTAATTTTCATGACAAACAGAGTCAAGAACCTAAGCTGAAAATTGTGGTCAATACTGGTCCAAGGGTGGACAAGATAATGCTAAAAGGGTAAATCACCAAAAAATTTCAGATAAATTGAAATACCCTCATTTAAGAAAGACTTTTGTCCCATCAGGAGTTCTAACAAGAACATGTTTGATTACTCCTGTGAAGCAAAATGAGAAAAGAGCAGTTCACAAAGTTAGTACTGGCCAGTTAGTACTGCTAGGCTTGTTAGTACTGTTAGACCATTTGCTCTAAAAATAGCACAAATTAGTGGTTCTATTAGACCAATTTACCCAAGAATGGACAATGTAAGACCAAGAGGCTCATATTCACCTATCAAGAGGTCTTACTACATAAAACCAGCTTTTAGACCCAAAGACTTAAAACAAGATGTTAAAACTTTTGGGGTTTAAAATATGACTACTGCTGGGACAAGGGCAGTAGTTAATACTAGTAAGGGTAAGATGGATACTGACCTTAAAAAGTTAAAGTGGGTTTGGAGGCCTAAGGGAAATGACTTGGATCATGTGTCCAAATACAGTGGATCATTCATGCTCAAGAAGGTTGAGTATGTTGACCCAAAAGGGATTTCCAAGTTTGTAATGGCTTAGGTCCCTAAGAAATACTAATTCTCTTACTTTTTGTGCAGGGCAATCCAGAGATCTTGTTACAAGATTATGTAGTGGTGGATAGTGGTTGCTCTAGCCATATGACTAGAAACAATGCTTATCTTTCAGACTAAGAAGATTACCATTGGATGCTTAGTGGCTTGTTGGAAAGTGGAATCCCAAATGAGGTAAAATAACGGGTAAAGGTAAAATCAGAACTGTTAATTTAGACTTTGATGATGTTTATTTTGTAGATAAACTTAAGTTTAACCTTTTCTCTGTCTCACAAATGTGTGACAAGAAAAATAGACTTCAAGAACTGGCTAGTCCAAAGCAAACGGTTTTGGTAAAGACTTCTTGACATAGCAATTCTATACACGTAAGATAGTATACTTATAAAAGAGCTTTAAGAAAATTTCAAAAGTGACCCTTAAGGAAAATTCACTCAAATATATATATAATATTATACGTATAATAAAACCGGGAAGTACTGATCCGGGTCGTTATTCCCATTGATTTTAGTGAAATATTAAACCACGTTTGAATTTAGACAATGATTTGAATGGGTTTGAAGATTAGATTGGTTATCTATTTCTACGAATGAAAAATAAGTAAAACAAATACGGGAAAGCAATTAAATCTCAAAACGAATAACGGGAATTTAAACAAACGCAACAATTTAGCAAGTAAAATCATTAAGGTCAAAGTTGAAGAAAAAAGACTTTGAAAAAGTCAAGTGAACACTTAATGTGGGACGGAGGGAGTATATTTTTTTGATTATTTTTCTATTTTTTATGAATTTTTAAAGATTTTAACAAGGAAAAATGATTAAAAATAACAAACTTAATCCTAAAAAATCTAGAAAAAGTACTGAAAGTGTAAAATAGTGAGACAGATTTTATAAAAATAGAAATAGAAATTAAGCAAACGAATTAAGTCCTTAAAAGATGAAATTAAGCTACGGCTTATAATTAGTTAAAGGAAATGAAAAAGTGGTTAAAAGGAAAATGGAAAGAAAGTATGACGGATGAGCTATTGTAGCATATTGGTTAAGTGCGTGTGTGTTTAAGGGAGAGGTCGTGGGTTCGAGTCCCAGGCCTTTCCTTTTTGCAAATTTTTTTATTTTTGAAAACTCAAAGAAACAAAGTTGTAGACAAGCTAAAAACTAACACTTTTTATAAAAACACTTATATCTGAAAACCTGAAATAAGCTAGAAAATAGCTTATTGATTTGACAGAATACTTAACTCTATTTTTTTGGTATTTTCCTAAACTTAATAAGCTCAAATACTAAGATAAGCTAACCCTATGACTAAATAAGCTACTATATTGCTAACATTATCCTAATAAGCTAATTCTGACTAAAAAGAACCAAGAAATAAGCTAAAAAAACTAAAAAGCTTTTAACTACTGACAGAAAGCCAAACAGGCCCTAGGGACTTGTTTGAGCTTAATTTTAAGCTCTCTAAAGGATCCTTACAGCTAAAAGCTTAATACCTACTAAAAGTACAGCTAATAAGCTACTTAGAATTGCAAAGAACAACCATTTTGAAATACAATTAAGCAAAGAAAAAGTACTATGAAAAAGCTATTGGCTATTGTTTTTGGTTTTTACATGAAATAGTGCAATAAGCTATAACTGAACTTAATAAGCTAAGGACTACTTAATTCTAACCTAATTAGCTAGTTAATATAGAAATTAGACAAAAACTTAAGGCAATAAGCTATAAAATTCTAATAAGCACTTAACAAAAACTGACAACCCAAACAGTCCCTGAGGGAACTTTTAAGCTTATTTTTCTATAAGCTCTTAGATCCTTATGCACTTTTAGCTTATGTAAGCTTAAACTACAACTAATACTCTACCTAAAACAACTTTTTAAAACTATTTTGAACTTCAAGAACTTAATGAAAAAGCTCAATGAAAACAGACAGAATACTTAGCATGCTGATTTTTTAGAAAGACAAATTACTAAATTAAGAGCTAAAAACAGATGACCTATTGAGCTTATTTCTAAAAAGTAATTTCAAATAGATGAAGAATGACCTAAAAGCTATTTGTATGCCAAAAATCAGGACCTAATTATTAAGATTACCCTCTGAAAATTGATGTTGAAAATGGCCTTTTCTCACTTTGTCTAACTGATGCAGTTGGTACTTGCTAATGAACAAAACTTTAAAATCTATAAATGCAGACCTAAGTTACTTGATTCTATGCTTTTAAAAACACAAACTAAGGACAAATTTAGCATTAACCTTCACTAAATTGATTTGAAACTAAAAATTCAAATGAACCTTAACAGATTTAAACTAAAAATAACCTAACTTATGAAAAACTCATTATCCCTATCCTAGCTTATAAATTTAGCACAAACAGACTTAGTTGAAAGATTAAAACCAAAAACTTTAAGACCAAATGGTCTCAAGCAGTACTAACTTGTGGTTAGTACTGCTGAGCCAAACACCCCCTTATTTTTATGAAAAGTCATTTAAGCTTATGAAATCTGAATCTAATGAACACAACTAAGTTACCAGATATTAATAAGCATTTAACAGTCCTAATAAGCATATAACAACAATCAAATAAGCTAGAATAACAAACAATAAGCTAATGCTACTTATTTTTGGGTTTTTAATTGATTTTTAAGACAGAATATGAAAACAAAGATTAAAAACTAAAAATCAACTACAATAAGCATAAATCTACTATAAAGAGCATTAATCAGCTAACTAAGATAGAAATAAGCAAATAGATAAGTAAATGAAACAAACAGCAAACAAAGACAAAATTAAGCTATAAATTTAAAGACAGAAAAAGTAAATTGATGCAGAACCTGAAATCCCAGCTAAACAGGGATTAATGCTCAAATAGAGCTTATGTCTACAAGCTCTGGCTTATTCAAAATAAGCCAGTGAGGTCTATGAACCCTTCCAGGTTTGGTCCATCATCCTTATTTAAGTTGTGGTAAATTTAGGGAAGTATTTGAGTATGATAAAGCTTATTTAAACCTTTTGAGCTTAAATGAGTAGCTTATGAGTAGCTTAAGAGCTTTAGAGCTTATTTTAACAAAACAGAGCTTATTTAACCTTTTTATGAAAAACAAAATACACAATTCAGAAACTTAAACTTTTATTAATAAAAGATGCTGATTACAAAAGTGAAACTTGAAATTACATTAAGCTAAACGTTACTTGAAAGGAAAATTACAATTTAAAAAGCTACTTAAAAAACTACTTAAAACTACTCCTAGATGCCTTTTGTGAGTGAGGCATCACTTGTATTTATACTGCTTGAGAGAAGCTTCTAGGTCCCAAATTCTGTTAAACGCTCCCCTTAATCCTGGCCCTTCCTTCATCTCTAATCATTGGCTCTCCTGTTAACACCGTTGGATCAATTTTGGAGCACACGGATTGCCAGCGTGGCAATCCTTGTGTCAGACCCTTTTGTGCTTCTTTTACAAGTAATTTAGTGTAAAAACCCACTTGTTGATGTGCTTCTTTGATAATCCCGCGTGTCATTCTTTGTATACTTGGACCAATCAAAGGCTTTGGTGTGACGTTTTCTTTGCCAGCTTGTCCCTTGGTACTTGAATTGTTCTTCCACGTCATTAATTTTCATTTACCCTTTGATTCGAGGTGAGGTTAAACGAGGAAGATGGTGAACAGTAAAAACCACTTTTCCTGCGTATTTCTTTTTATAAGGGTGTGTTTGATTTCTTTTGACCAGGGCTTTTACTCGTTGACTTTGGGCTTATATATAAAGGATTGGGCCATGGGTGTGTTTTAGGCTCGGGTAAAGGGTAACCGGTTATGGTTTTGGGTTTTAATAAGAGATAACGACCGTTATCTCTTATAAAATAAAGAGATAACAGTGTTAGGGTTTAGGGTTTTTAATGTGAATTTGGTTTAACATTAAGGGAAAATTTGGGTAATTTAAGGGTTTTTGTCTTCTTGTAGTTGACAAATGTTGACCAATGGTTGACTTTGGTTGTCCTTGAAAGCATTCTCCCGCCTATTGTACACTCTATCTGTTCTCGTGTCCGTGTTTGTTCGGTTTTGACCGTTTTCTTATGATTTTTGCTATATCCATACCTACATAATCACAAAGACAAAACAAGCTATATACAAGAATTTTAAGCATAATTTTGTCTTTTATGGGTCATTTTTGATATAAAACGGATATGTGTTTTCACACATATCAGTTACCAACTAGCAAGATTAATGATATTAAGCTAACAAATCATCACTTTACATTCAAACAATCAAAACAAACACACCCTAAGGGTGGTTCGGTTGGGAACACGCCACAAACACCACCATTTTGATCAACTTAAACAATGATTCACTTAAATTCGAGTTAACACTTGTCTAGTATTATCATTATCTACAAAAACCCTCAAGAAAAATTATCATCTAAATAATTTTAACTTTTTATGAACCCTAAATCAGAAAGTTTGATTTTTCAAGATTAGTGGTGAGATGAAAGAATTCTTTTTGCAAAAGTGATTAGAAGATAATCTTTTAACGAATTTTGTGTTTTACCTTTTGATCAAAAATAATTTTTTTTTGCTTGGTGTTGGCCTATCCACAAGAAAGAAAGAAAGAGGGAGGAATTTTTTTTTGTAAAATGTGAAGTGTGTGTATTTTGGATCTGTTGGGGAGGGTTTAAAAGGGAGGGGGTTTGGTTTTTAGCAATATTATTCCCTAGATGTTTTAATCTCTATTAAACTAAGCCAAATGTTTATACAATGCCCCTAACACCTTAAATATTAAACTAGCTAGCATATTAGGTCCTAAAATTGTTAACTAATTAAAGTTACACTAAATTATTTTAAGCTTAAACCTATTTTGCAAGTATAGTCCTAGAGTTAATCTCATTAACTTCCCCTCAAATGATGACCATTAAGTGAAATAATCACTTTTCCAAAACCATTTTTACAATACCTTTTGAAAAAATTAATTTTCTAAAAATAATTTATCCCCCTCAAACAAATACCCGTTTCTATTTAAAGAGCTATAGAATTTGTTTGAGTGTTCAAAATCTCTTGATCTTTTTTCTTAATTAATTATGATGAATTTTTTTAAACATTTTCATATAAAAGCTCGTTCTCCCCCTTTGAACAAAGACCGTAGTCTATTGAAAGATTTCTGAGATTTGTTCGAGCGTTCCAATTTTCTTGAAAATCTTTTTCCATTTAATTGACAAAACTGATTTTTTTTATTTCCAGCATTTTTGAAAAATTTGTTTAACTCGAGCATGTTTGATAAACACATTTTGAGGAAAATTGCTCGAGTTAAAGAAAATTAATCTTTTTAAGGACAAAATGCACTTTTTGTCGTGCATTTTCCATTTTAAAAAGCGCGAGTTGTGTAGCAAAGTATACACAAGTCATATTTTTAAGTTTCAAAACTTGGAATGTTTTGAATATTTAAACTCAAGACTGAAAAGACTTCTCTTTTCGTTGTTAAGGATAACTGCACTGAAGCGTACAATCTCCTTTTCTTTAGAGTCCGAGTTGTTATCTGATATTTAATAACAAACCATACAAAAATTTGAGAAGATATTTTTTAAAATGTTTTAAACTTTCAGTCGAACTTTATCTACAATCCCGTATCATTATTGAATGACATTTCTAAGGTCGTAGATATTATCGAGTTCTGAAAGACATGTCGGGAAGATTTTTTTATGGTTTTTGAAATTTTCTGATTTTGTATTTTCTTTTTGAAATTTAAAATTTTTGTATTTTGTTTTTGAATTTTTTTTTTTGAAAAATGAAAATCTTTTTGTCGTTTTTGTTTTTACAATCTAATCTACTTATAGTACATGTGATACATGAAGTAGTAATTGTAATTACTCTCCGTCTGACTCTGCAAGACGTTTCAGCTCTTCCGGTGTGATGCTTTGCATACCGAGGTGATTGATCAGAAATTCGAAGCATTCTCTGACGAGTGCTTTAGTGAATATATCCGCTAGCTGATAATTCGTCTTAACAAAGTATAGCTCAACAACCTCATTTTTAACTTCCTCTTTAATAAAGTGAAACAATGATGCTTTTTGAGTTTGAGTACAATGGGATCTTATTGAAGGTAAATCCATAGTCAGTTAACAGGGAACACATCCAGAGGATTTGAGCACAACAACCGGATAAGGATATATACTCAACTTTAGTTGTTGATATTGCGGTACACTTATGTTTCTTGGATGACCAGCTGACAAGCTTTTCTCCTAGGAACTGTGCACCTCCTGATGTACTACGTCTTGTATCTTGGAAACCTGCATGGTCAGCATCTGCAAAAGCTATTAGATTAAAACCGGTGTCCTTCGGATACCACAGACCTATATGGTTCCTTTTAGGTACCGAAAGACCCGTTTAACCGAAGTTTAGTGCTTTTCGGTAGGCTTTGCTTGGTACCGGGCACACATGCAGACGGGAAACACTAGGTCAGGGAGACTTGCTGTGAGGTACATTTTGAATCCGACCATTCCTTGATAATGAGTTGGGTCGACTAGAGTCCTATTTGGATCCTCATCATGTTTTGACCATCCCACCATGGGATGTCAACAACATCACATTGGTCTAAACCATACTTTTTAACATTTCAAGAGCATATTTAGATTGATTTATGAAGATAACTCTAAGACTTTGAGAAATTTGAAGTCCAAGAAAAAATTACATTTCTCCCATCATTGACATCTTAAAACGTTTGCTCATTTTCTTTATAAATTTGTCACAAAAGATTGGATTGGTGGAAGCAAAAATTATGTCGTCAACATAGATTTGTACCAGTGTGAGCTCATTTCCTTCCTTTCGAGTAAACAATGTCGGATCGGCTACACCTTTGATAAATTTTGGCTGAGAAGGAATTTGGAGAGCATGTCGTACCATGCGTGAGTAGCTTGTTTTAAACCATAAAGTTCTTTCTTCATTCTAAATAAATGATTCACATGATCTTGATTAACAAACCCTTCAGGTTGACTTATGTACACCTCTTCCTTTAAAATCCCGTCCAGAAATGTCGTCTCCACATCCATCTGATATACTACCTTATTCTTGTGTGCTGCGTAAGCTAAGAATATTCTGATGGCATCAATGTGAGCGACAAGTGCAAACGATTCATCAAAGTCAATCCCCTATTCGTTAGCAACTAACCGAGCCTTATTTTTCAACACATCGTCATATTCATCAAGTTTCACTTCAAAGATCCACTTTAAGCTAATGATCATAACTTTGTCTTGTCTTGGAACTAATTCCCATAGTTCAAGCCGCTCAAACTCATGAATCTCCTCTTGCATAGCTTCGATTAAGCAAGATTCGATCATGGCTTCTTTGTAATTCTTCGACTCTGATGTGTCATTGTGCGTAGGTATTATTTATTATCAAGTTTTACATTTATATTTTGCCGACTTTACCTAAAAACAACATTAACGGGCAGTGTACCCGATCAGTTGTAGCTTCGTTAGTAAGTAGGGTGTCAATCACTAAGAGCGAGAGTGTTAATTCCTAAGTCTACCAGTATTTTAATTATCTATGTTAGATCTAATCTAAGTTAGTTCTAAGTTAAAGCTATGCTAAACCTAATTCAAATGGATAAGAGGGGTTTTCAGTCTAAGAGACTAGCACAGGTATTGGTGGTAACTTAAACCTATTTTAGTCATGATAACACACGCAAGAAAATAATCAAAAGATAGAAGAGCGATCAAGCCTATTTTAAGGAAATTGTATTAACCATGATTAATCCAATTAAAACACAGGTTTATTTATTAGTGCAATGATTGACTTATCTCGAGGGGCATACCATTCCTAGATTTAGGCGGTACTTCTTCCTAAAACCTAGACACGCTAATTCTGTCACAATTAAATGCATCCGCATAAAGCAATCTTTTGTTAATTATAATCTATCTTAAGAGATTAATAATGGTGATTTTATTAAACCCTAGCTCAACGAGACTTTACTAACTTACTGCTTAACGACTCTTTATATACTAGTAGTCCACTGTTTAGGTCCTTACCAAGGGAATCAGAACGTCATTTGTTGATCCCAGGTCACCTGCTAGTCTAACTTGTTCACTAAACCAATGGCAATGATAGGTTATTATTTGTGATCCTATAATTCTATATATATAAATTGCGGATATGAAGAACTATCCCGGCACCTAGCTAGCTCGATATTTAGCATTCTTAGATCCAGTTGAATGATAAGTCGCATAATTAAGCACATAAACGAGTACAAATTAATAAACATAATCAACAATCAACGATAAATTAAGCAATCAAGATAAACAAACCAAATATTAAATCTTCAAAAACATGGCTAATACCAAAGGGTATTAGCCTATAACCATTGTATCAAATACAAACATAATAAACAAATCAACCAAGGTAACCTAACCGAGTTAAACGAATGATACCAAAAATTAAATGATTATTTGAGTATAGATGATTACAAGGTGTTTCTTATGGAATTAAGTGCGTTACTTGACCTTATTTGCTCTTCTTGCCTTCTGAAAATCGACTTTTGTGGTTAGGGCTTCGAAAATATGTTTAAGTACACCATAAACTTGTGTTTACAGATTTGTATTTATAGTTTCTGGAAATTCATCTATACGACGTATTTGTTGAGGTCAATATGGCGTATTAGGAGGTTTCTTGGAGTATGGATGTAGGAACTAATAATCACTTCACTTCACCATATTAGATGGAATGGAAAAGAGAAAGAAATAAGATGAAGAACTAGAGAGAGAATGAGGAGAGAAAGAAAGAAGGCTGGATTGCACTATGAGAAAAGAAAGAACAACCAACCCTTATCCTTGTGAGGAGAAGGGTATTTATAGTACCTAGGCTACATTAGGACGCCTAAGGTCTTTTGAGATAGACCGGGCTCGCGTTTTGCTTGGGCTTAAGCCCGCAACACGTAAAATATTAGATTACATATCGTGCCCGGTTTCCTTTTTAGCCTATTACAACATATATTTAAATAAAGACCAAAGCTTCCTTGATGAGTGGTCTAGTTTCCTTGTTCGACTCAATATTTTGAGGCTAAAAATCTCCCCTAAAGCGAGGTCTTGAATCCTTCTATTGAACTTTCATGTTTGACTCAATATTTTGAGGCTAACAATGGACCACGTTCAATATCTTCCAGAATCTTTCAATACTCGTGTGACATCCATCAATTTTGAGGTCAGTAACTGAAAGCAAACATATGATAATTGACTCTTTTGATTATTTGTGGAGTCACTTTTAAGTGGTCATACTATTTTTAGCATTTAAAGCTTGTTTTACTAGGAACCCTAGTTATACGAACGCACCTTTTACCTAACGATCCTAGTTAATGGTCCTAACGACCAACAATATGCTCAAATAACATTATAATAATGCCAAAACACAAGGGAAAACATAAATTAATAAAATCACAAACTATCTCAAAATTTACGTTTTTACGGCTTTTTACGTATTTACCGAATGTGCGCAAATTTAGCAATTTAACCTACACCTTTTATTTAAAATTTACACTATCAAAATGATAACAAAAAATGCATCAATATCCCTCCCCCTCTTACTATATATCCTGCCAAAGGGATCCACAACCACACTACACATGGCAAAATTCTTCTATCTTTCTTTTCTTAACCAAAACCACAATACCAAATCAAGGCATGTAAAACAATTTTCTCACACACTTATTCTCACTCTAAGTATCATTATTCTCTCCCTCTTCTCTCTCTAAAAATGTTACAAACAAGAACAAAAAAAATCACAAGAACGATCAAGAATTTTAAGGGTTTGAATCAAGAACAACAATGTTTAAGGGTTAACTAGCTAGTTTGGGTTAAGAATCTTGAATCAAGAGGTTATAAAAGTATTCAATCAAGATACTAATTTATCTCAGGTCCTAAAGATCACCCTCATCATTCACTAATCAAAGTACAAACCTTGGTGCAAGACAACTTGTGTTGTTCTTGCACCAAGAGAGATATTTCTTTTATTCATGCACTTGAATCTTGCATAAACTTTTTGTCAAATTAAATTACAATAGATCTTTGATCTAAAGATGTTTCACAACTCTTAAATAATGTTAAAAATAGTACATGCACTTGGTTTGGTCATTTCTAAGAGTGGATAAAGGATAAATCTTAAAAAGTCTAGTTAGAAAGCTCAAATCTTATCATTTTGAGCACTTTCTTTAACTTGTGTTCTATAGGTCCTTTTGATAAAGAACCTACTGATATTTTTATATGAAAATTATGTTTATATATGTCTAAAACAAGATTAGGAGTTTTCTTAGTCGTTTTTAGGGTTTTGGGTAGATAAAAGTGCATGTGAAGGTCTCTTAATTCAAAGGCAGTTTGCATAATTTTTTTTATGTCAATATGCAATGACCATAACTTGATCATAAAATATGATTTTGATATGATTATTGATTCTAACATCAACTAAATTGAAATATCTTTCCAACCATTATAATATCACCTACTAGAAATAAGGAAAAGTCAATCAAAACTCATTTAAAAGACAAGTGTGCAAAAAAGTAAGTTGTTCTAGATTTATTGGAGTGCAAGGTTTTGAGTGTATCTCACTCATACCTCCATGTTAGAAGCTAAAATTATGGATGTAGTTATTTCATGATATAATAAACATGTCACGAAAAACTTGGATCCCAGATTCATTGTTAAGACCCTCTGGTCATCAAGGTAAGGTAGTCTATCCAGAACTGGGTCCTTTTTTTGGCAAGACCATTTGAAAAGGTTAAAGACCTAGAAATTAATTTTAAAACCATGAAAAGACTAATAAGACATTATACTAAGATATATCAGAAGAAAAAAAAGTTGTAAAGATAATTAACTTGATGAAATGCTACTTGTAATGGCACTCAAAATTTGGGATAGATTTAAGGTTTCGCCTCTAATGTGAAAATGGTGTTTTATGAAGTAACTTGATGAATGACATAACAAATGAATATTTAGTGAGTGCGAGCATATCGTTAAAAGTCTAATAAATATTATTTACTTACTTTAGGTCTCGGGTAGAAGGGTGCGCGTTCGTTGGGTTGCCTACTTGTTTGTGATTTGCTAGAAAATCATCGTTTTGCTATAACTTTTGAGGTAAGTTTCTCACAGCCCCTCTTTTAACGTTTTAATCGATTTTGGGGTGGAAAGCATGATGTGTTGTATTTAAATTGCTATGATCGTACTTTTATGTGTTAAACTTTCGAGCATACTCGAACTTGATTTAAACTTGGAGAACGTGTTGAACTTTAACTTGAACTTGAACTTGATATGTATGTTGTTGTATGCTTAGAACCCGCCACTACTTTTAGCTCATTATATCCCCCTTAATAGGATTGAGATGTTAGTACATATGGATAGCTCTATTAGGAGATTATCCCCTCCTCACTCCCACCATAAACGGGGTGCATAGTACTAGAACATAAGACTTGTGTTATGACGCTTGTCGAACTTTTAACTTGTTTCGAGTGTAGGATTGGTACACGGAATGTTTGGACGTTAGAACGGTTAGGCTGAATGCATTTAAGTAGTGCCTCACATAAACACCATAACATACATTTATATAGATTGGATATGTGTCACGTTACCTTGGTAACGGGGACTGTCTTTGAAAACTTGTGTCGTTTTGGATTATCAACCTGTTTTCGGAAATTCAGATGTGGATTTGGATATACTACTTCGGGCATCTACTCTTTATAAAACTACATTTTTTGTACAAAATCCTGTGAGCTCACCAACTATTTTCAATAGTTGACCCTTTTTATCATGCTTTTCAGGTGACGTTCCTAACGTGGAAACTTAGTGCTTTGCATTTCAGTTATTGTCAAGATGTCTACCTAATTGCAAGGATCATGTCTTTTGGAATATCCATGTTTGGATGGAAACAATTTATGATGTTTATGTACTTTTAAATTTGTTCTTGAAAACGTTGTAATTTGGATAACTTTACTTTTATTAAATCATGTATGGTGTTTTATCTATCATCTTGTGTGATGTTTATTAATATGTTAGACCTTGCGGTTCCGCCTTGGTGGGGTGTGACATATTGGTAATTAGAGCCTAAGGTTATAAAGAACGTCGGTTTTTCCAAAATAAAAATCCGAACTATAACCAAAATGATTTTATTTTCTAAAACCACTAAACATGAAATGAGTCGACTAGTCCGAGTGGTTGCATCATTAGACCTCAATTAGACATAACTTGATCAACTATGTCAAATTTAGGGTGTATCATGCAACACTGGGTACAGTCATTATTTTAAAATAGTTTAAAAACTGACTTTCCATTTTAGTCACTGAAAAGGATACTAGGAATTATGTGCACCGTACAATGCATAATTTTAGATGTCTACTATTTGATTTTTGTACATCATGCTTAGTTTGATTAATCCAATCGTGTTTTGAGTTTGCGTTTACATCAGTTATTGTCGTTATAGTGTCACACTGTCCCTAAGCACCTTGTTATTATGGACACCGTCACAGTCACAATATGTCCCATAGATCGTCTGTGCGCGCTAATGATTCTGCGAGTGAGTCACGCCGTACATTCAACTACTTTTCGTATCCTTACCCTGCATAACACCTTGAGGAGGGCTCGTCGATAGATTCCGAGTCAGAGCCCGAGGCAAGTAGCAGGTGAATTACGTATGCACGGAATGTAGAGACGTTCGTTCTTTCACTATTAGAGCTACGATGACCTATATTTTGGTCACGTCTCTATCTTATTTCGTCATACTATTAAGCCAACCGTTTTGGCTGCAAAAACAAGCATTCCTATTGCAAACTCCGTGTTCAGTGATTCAAGATTTTGTTTCTAAGCGACCTTAAAGTTGAGTCAATTTTTTAAAAACATTGGGCATTTTACCAACTTCTACCTTGATTTCATGATAGTTCTTGTTTGATGAGTTGTGAAATTATGCTTCAAGTTGCTACATGGCTTAAGACCTTTAAAGAATTCACTCGAGGATGGGTGAGGCTTGGATATTTGGATGTGGATACTCAACCAACATGGATGCAACACGACTATAGAGAGATTAAGGCTGAAAGCAGAAATGCACGGTGTTTTGTCCTTACCCTACCAAATTCCTTTCTGGTCTAGTTGTTAGCAGTTATACCAATGAGGGTGTACTACTGTAGCCTACCCGCACGGTTAATTTCATGCTCTTTTGGATTACTGATTCTGTAGTTCCTCTTTATTATGATATAATAAACCATTTGGATCGGTTGTGTAGATCAAGTGTCAAAATTTGATTGATATTATTATCGTTATCTTTTGGAAGGATTTTTGTAAAATGTTATCTGATTACTTATTCTTTATATAACAAACAAAACGGTAAACTTTTACAATGCTTAACTAAATAATTATCTATTGATCTATTTTCTTGGCAACCAATTTAATATATAGTTTATAAAATTTGAAAACATATTTATTAAATATTATTAATTTATGAGATAAAATATAGATATTCCTTATATAAAACTTGCTTGTCACCTAAATATGTATACCACTAAATTTTGTTTAAATACTAAACATGGTTGATTTAAATCGGTACAATACATCTATCTATGTTTGATTATTCATTTAAACACTTCGTTTAAAAGTGTTATATTAAACCTTAACTGAGTTGAAAATTTCTAAACCTGATCATTCTTTAACTATATTTCTGTGAATATGTATAAACTGTTTGAAGGTACAGTTTTCAAGTTTCTAATAAAGTGAATTTTTATGTTAATTTGTAGAATAATGGCGGGAAGAAGCGCACGTTGCAACACTGCCAACAACACCAACCCTCCTAAAGAAACAGCAGATGAAGTGGCTCGACAACTTAACACCGCATTGTCGAATCTGCTAACTCAACTTGTTCATGCCCTTAGAGGAAACTGAGAAAATCAAAGAGAGGTCGCCTAAAGCTGCAGTATCAAGACATTCAGGGATTCTGGTGCCAAGGAATTCTTCGGCACAGAAGGTGCATTTAGTTTACTAACCTGGTTTGAAAGCATTGAGTTTGTGCTCCATATCACTAAGTGCCCCACAAAGAGCCAAGTCAAATTTGCGTCTAGTATGCTGCAAGGCCGCGCCTTAACATGGTGGAATACCCTTGTTCAAACTCGAGGACGGGCAGCTGCTATAACCCAACCTTGGGAAGATTTTAAGAAGCTACTAATGGAGGAATATAGTCCTGATGATGAAATTCAAAAGCTTGAAACAGAATTCTAGAATCATAAGATGGTTGGGTTAAATAATGATGAGTATACGGCTAGATTTCATGAATTGGTAAGGTTAGTGCCACACATAGTTACCCTAGAGAACCAGCGTGTCAATCACTACATTCGGGGTCTGGATCCCGAGATCAAGGCACATGTTACTTCATCCAAACCTACTACTCTTCAGAGTGTTGTTAGTATGGCCAACTGTTTGATCACCGATGGTATTAAGAATAGGATTTTTAAGAAACAGGAAAATACTAGAAACAAGAAGAGGTCGAATAATCGAGGAAGAGATGATAGGAATAAAAGACAAAGAACTGGAAGGAACTCTGCTCTAACTGCTCCGAAGCAAGGACAATGGCAACGTCAGTATGCTGGTCAACATCCGAAGTGTGCAAAATGCAACTTCCATCATTCTTGTAACTGCCCTGTGTGTGGTCGATGTAACCAAGTGGGCCACTTTACCTGATACTGCACAGGTAGAGCTACTAATGAAAGACCAAGACCAACTTGTTTTGAGTGTGGAGATCCTAACCACTTTAGGAGGAATTGCCCAAGGATGAACCGAGCCACTACCTCAGGAGGAAATCGCCCAAACCCTGTGCTAGAAATCGAAGGAAACCCCAACCAAGGGAACAATAGGAATCGAGCACAGGGTAGAGCCTTTGCCATAGATGTTGCTGAAGCTCCACAAGACCCAAACGTTGTGACCGCTACATTTTCTCTAAATGATCATTTTACTACAGTTTTGTTTGATTCTGGTGCTGATTATAGCTTAATATCTACCAACTTCTTGCCATTGATTAACATGAAACCTAGTTTCATAAGCCTAAGTTATGAGATTGAAATAGCTAGCGGCCTTAAAGTAGTAACCAATATGATTATTCGAGGTTGTAGACTTGAACTAGAAGGTCATACATTTATCATCGATTTGATTCCTTTTGGTCATGGTAGTTTCAACGTGATCATAGGAATGGATTGGTTTTCAAAGCTTAAAGCTAAGATAGTTTGCTTTGAGAAAATAGTCTGGATTCCGTTATCCAACAAAGAGAATTTAGAAGTTCATGGAGAACGTCTTGAAGGGAATCTAAAATAGTTGAAGACAATGAAATTAAACAAGCCAAAACTCGAAGACATCCTAATTGTAAGTGATTTCCCTGGCATGTTTTCGGAAGATTTATCGGGTTTACCCCCATCTCGTGAAGTAGAGTTTCGCATATATCTTATTCCTGGAGCTATGCCTGTTGCAAAATCACCTTATCGTTTAGCGTTTACTTGACCTTGACGGTGAAAACAGGGAAAGAACGCGCCTGCGTTTATTTCAATTTTCCCTTCGCGATCAAGCTAGCAACTGACTTTGTAGTTCGAACGAGTTTTAGTCGTTTCGATCGAACGAGCGACATTCTTTGGAGATCGAACGAGTGGTTCGAACTAAACGATCGAACAAGGCCGAGAACGTTCGAACGAGGGGAAATCATAAACGATCGAACGAGTGGAGTTCTAGACGATCGAACGAGTGGAGACTTAGACGATCGAACTAGACGATCGAACGAGTGGAGTTCTAGACGATCGAACGAGTGGAGACTTAGACGATCGAACTAGACGA